>VZTO01015672.1:26563-67474 GCA_013400615.1 Syrrhaptes paradoxus
TGGTATATGTCTTCTGAAAATGTTATTGTCACTTTGAAATAACAGAACCCAGTTTGTAAGTGCGCTTTGCTGTTTACATTTAATATGGAGAGAGAATTTCATTGAAATTCTCTTTCAATGAAAGAGAATTTCATTGAAACAGTAGAACATCAGATGTTCGTTATTAGTCAGAAAAGGTAGTTCCTAACCATTACTCTACAGATCTGAGTTCAAGAATGTATAGAGCTGTCAAACAGTTAAACTTTATTTGCTTGATGTCTTTCTGAGGTCATCTTAGTTGATTCAGACCAAATGTTGTGAATCTGGATACATGTTGTCCTTACTGATTTGTTTACAACCTAACATACGCTTTGTCCTGGAATGCCACTTTACCCACTGATACTGCTAAGCGGTGGTGGCCAGATTTCATCAATGATACTTCTCCATGGTCACTCTCTGCATGAGACTACCATTATTCACCAGACATTTTCTTCCAACTGCTTGTCATTGTGGGTTTGATAAAGGATTGTGGGGTAGTGACCTGAGCATCCTTTCTTTTGTCTTTTTCAACTGGTGAACATGCTACCTCTGCAGAACTTCTGCCCATGCTTGTGAGACCTCGTGTTACTGCACTGGCCTTTTAACTGTGCCTGTCTTTGACTAAACAGTGCAAAATTTTCCACTATAGAGAATGCCAGCAATTAAGTACAGGCACATACTCTTCTGTGATTTAGGAAAAGTAAACTTTTTTTTTACTTTGAAGAGTAAAGGCTTGTTGTGCACTTTTTTCTTGTTTAATCCTTTCTTCCAATCCATTTGCAGGCATTTGCGAGACAAGGGAGAGGATGATAAGATGCCTCCTATTCGAAAGAGGCAGCGTGGTCTGCTGCTGAGATTACAGCAGGAAAAGGTAACTGAGGCCCTCTAGGAAAATCCTGTTGAAATGCCTGTGTGGCCATTAAATGTTTCAGACAGTGTAAAAGCCAAGAATTGAGAAAACCCCATACCAGGCTTTTGGATAGGAAGCTATCAGTATTTCTTGCCAATAAGTTTTATTTGAATATCAGTAGCATGTAACGCTTTGTTTAAAAGGGTCGTTCTGTATCAGTAATCTCAGTGGTTGAGACTTAGATGTATTAATGGATCTTCTGTTCTTTGCTGCTAAAGTTCAGGCTAGTTACTTCATCGTGTAATTTCAGTCATTTTAAACCCTTAGCACGGGCACTGTGGCAGCTTTAGAGTATGTTGTTCAGAGCTCTCTGTCACAATTCTTATGCTTAATCTTTTATACTTAAAAGGCAGAAATTAAACGTCTTCAAGAGGCTAACAAGGCTGCTCGGAAGGAGAGACAACTGATCCTTAAACAGCAGGAGGAAATAGAACGAATTCGTCAGACTACAATGAAACTGCAAGAAAAGCTGAAGTCTGCGGGAGAAAACAAGCTGGTGAGTGTTCAGTGCAGAAGCTGGAGTCTTCCTTCTTTGGCCGAGCAGCTGGTATTTGACATCAGTATTTATAGGAATGGAAAGCTACTGGATTGGACCTATCACTTGAAAGTTTTGTTTGCCTCAAGTGGTCTCATACTCTTTATCTCAGCAATTTTATGTTCAATTTCTTTAAAGTATTATTTAAGGAAATGCATTTGGAGAAGTTATAAAATGTTTTGTTTTAACTGGACAGTAGATGGTGATTGTTAGTTCTCAAGCTTAGCTAATAACTTTGGGAATATAATTTTTTGATGCTTAGCTCTCTCGGGCTGTGATTTTGTTTGATTATTTGTCAGACCCCAAAGAACTAAATATAAGCACAGAACCCAAAACTTGCTGCTTTGTGTGTGTGTTAGTGTCATTACACTGTTTCTTGCATCTGCTTCGTGAGATAGTAAGATGGAATTTTGATAACTGTCCACCTCCTCGCAAAATTTTGAGGAGACGCATGTTTAATAATAGTAATACAGAAAGGCTTGGTTTCCTGTTTGAATAACTGACTTTGGATAAGTTTTTTTTTTTGCTCCAGATGCAGTTAGGGGAGAGCTTAAATTTTGGGAAAAAAAGGGTGTCCTAAAAAACTTGGTGTCAAATAAAAATAAAGTTGGAAAATTAAGTTAAATATGCAGGTGGACTGACTTATCTGAAGTAGTACTTGATGTAATCTGGGAAGAGTAAGCTAAAGTAACACAATTTTTTTTAAGACTCTAGAGTAACTTTTCTTACTTTTAATGTTGCCTTTTTTTTAACACTTAATTGCAGGAACTTCACAGTGAGGATGACATCAAGCAGAGCAATGGTTCTAGCCCACTTCCAACTGATGCAGAAACACGCAGCCCTTCCCCAATCTCAATCTCCAGCAGCGAGACTAGTAGCATTATGCAGAAACTTAAAAAAATGCGCAGCAGAATGGATGAAAAGTAACTATTTTTTTTTCTTCTTCAAAACAAGTTTAGTATTTTAATAGACCAAGTAGGTTTGGCCACTATCTGCACTAAAAATGACCATGAGAAAAATTACGGAGGTATTGATATCACATACGCTTTGATCTGAGCTGCCTGAAAAATAGCTATTTGGAAGAATTAATAGAACTATATTAACCTTGCGTATAATATTTTAAAGGCTGCAATTCTTGCATGAATGCTGAGATTCAGACATTGTTAGTTGGCAGACCGTGTGTTCAACGTTTTATTGTAGAAGATAGGTTTTAATGTGCTTTGTACTTGATAGAGTTGGTAAAAGCACAGCAGTTTAAGCAATTTTGATGTTTGTGCATACAATGAACTTGGGTGGGCTCCAGCTTGATTGTACATCTTGTCAGAGTTCCTCTTGCAGTAAGAGGCCTTAAAGGGAAAAATATAGGGAGTGAGATTGTGACATTACAGTACCAATTTTTTCTTGAATTGAAGCGTAAGTTATAAATAGCAATAGTCTTATGCAAAAACTAGTAACTGAGTTTGAGGTCTGGCTCACAGAAAGTCATTGAGCTTATTGGGCACACGATTTTTAACTTATTAACCAGATGCTAAATTTCAATTCTAATTGCATTATAATCAGCTAGGGATGAGTTCTGTAAGTATTTTCTTAATTAATGGAGGTGGTACGTGTGTGACTGAGAAGACAGGCAGTTAATAAGACCTTTCTTTTCTTCCTATGTGGTCCACAGGTTGGAAAAATGTTGAAAACGGTTGTTAGTCTTTAGAGGAAATAATGAAGTATATGTGCAGTTCCTGGGCCTTGAAAATTAGGACTGCATCTGTTGATTTCACCTGTTAAATTGTTTTAAATGAAAAATTGTTTCTGCATCTTTTCAGTCTAGGAATTACTTTGCACTAAACATCCCGAATGCTTTACCAGCATGTGCGTGTTAGTTTGAAGCCTTAAATTCTTATTTGAGACTAACCCATTAAAAGTCTGGCCTCTGCCACTTACCACAAGGAGTAGTCATTGCTTAAACAAATTTTTTGAGCTTATAACCAAGGTAGGTCACTATATTTTAGTCCTTATGGGTGATCTTTGGAAAGTTTCCTCTCTTAAGACTCGTAACACAGCTGGATAAAACATCAAAAGGCAAGCACTGCTGTTTGTGAAGGCAAGCTGTCTGTGACTCCTCAACACCTTATTTGCTTGTAATCATTTGAGAAGCACATTTGGCACACTTGCATGTATTTGTATATGATGAATATAAAAAACAGTAGTAGTAAGCGAGGATTTGGTGTAAGTAGGAAAAAAAACAAACCACAAAACCATGTTCTAGTTACATGGTATTCATGTTCTAGACTGAATTCATTGCTGTTTCATTCATACTCTTCTGGTAGGATCCGGTAACCCAAACAAGCAAAATCACAAATGATTTCAAGTTTCTGGAGTGTCATATGACCAAAATTAAAATCTTGGCATTCCAAGTCATACGAAAGCAACTCCATCATTACAGCAGCAAATTCTTTCTCAAAGTACGTTTTGAGGTTGATAAATGGCTTAAGATGGGGACTTAAAATCAGCATGGCCTACAAAGCACATCCTTTCTAGAGTTTCAAGAAAACAAGGATTTTCTTCTGGTCTTATTTTTTTTGTTAAAAAGAAAGTCTTTATCTAATTTTTTCTTCTTGAGGTTCAGCATACAAAATTTCAAATGGTGATATAATGTTACAAAACCAAGTTACAGCTTAGGAATTTTGAGATTGTATTAATACTGTATTAGTACTATAAAAGATGACAATCTTGTATTCAAGACTCACTATGCTTTTTTACAGAGTAGTGTTTTTGTCAATATTGTTTTTGAAATATATTTTTTTGAAGTGCCTTCATTCCTAAGCAACACTTCTGATTACAGAAAGAATTACGTATTAATAAACAAAAGTTCTTCCAGGGGTTAGTAAATACAAAGTAGGTTCTACCCTTACAGATATTTTAATTGTCAGTCTAAAATATTGCTCACCTTGAGAATGCTTTTCAAAAGGTAGATAGCAGGATTTGAGATTAAACAGTTGCTTTTAGGAGGCACAAATAGAAATTGTGATGTAATACATGGGGTCGTGTGTTTTTGTTTATGTGGTTTTATCTTGGGTTGCAATATATGTTCAAAGGAAATAGTATTTTGTATGAACATAAAGGATTCCCTAGAACTGGATCTTCCTAATTGTATAGCTTTTGCACACCTTCTGCAGGTATTTTGGTAGTGATAGCAGTGCTTATTCATTGAAAAACAGTGCCAACTTGGTATGTTTTTGTAATGTCCTTCTTTGTAAATACATAAGAATAATATTAGTGTAAGACCTTTGGTTCAGGGTGTAATGATAGGCAGGTGCTTTTTGAAGGCAATCAATCAGATTGTGTGATACTGCAAAACAAAAGCAGCTCAATGACAACTACAAAGGAACTAGAGGAGGGAAACCCAGGAAAGTGAAAATCCTTTGGCTTTTTTTACTTACGAGCCAGCTTTAATATTTTTCTTCTGCTAAAAGGGGAAAGAAAGAATAGCTCTATTTTAATTTTAATTGGTCAGTCTGTGTAGCCTGCATGTGAACAGGAGCATGCTCTGTCAAAGACAATTAACCACTTTCCCCTTGCTTTGCTTGCATATGCAGCTTTAATGATAACCTGTGCAATAGAAGAACTGATTAAACGCTCATTTTCTTTTGCTTTTCCTTAGTATGCTTCTTACCTTGCGTTGTAGTTGATAAAGCTATGTGGAGCATGGTTTTTTTTTTTCTGCAAATATGATAATTCATTAGGAATTAGCTTTAAATGGTAATTCATTAGGAAATACCATTTTAAGCATAGCTGCAAGTTTATGTAGTTTTTTTGAAACCAGTATGCATTATCTTTCTGCAGTTAGTACTTCAAATCAAAGAGGCAGTATGTCTGTATTCTGAGACCAAGACTGCACTTTGTTGAAAAAAAAAACCAAAAAAACTCAAAACAAAATAGCAGATAGAAGTTGAATTACAGGTGTATCTCATATTTTTCCTGGAATTGCTCGTGTTTTAAAAAGACTTTTTTTTTTTTTTTTGCCCTTTCACTGGTGCTTACCTTTGGAGAAGTAATTTTACTGCGGTTTCACCAGTTTAATGAAAAGGTGGTTAAAGTTTCAGACTAGCAAAGTTGTTTCTATCACAAAACCAGCATTCTATTTAATGCTAATAATATACTCTATCAATGGTTAGAATAGCAGGAGTTGCAAAAAAATCAGCTTGAGATATGTTAATCAGTGCATGTGGAAGTCTGCATCAAAATAATAAAACTCTTTTGCAAATTTAAAGAAAAATATAGCAGTGTGAAAGTAGCTTGCCTTTAATTAACAGAAAATGCAGTGTTACGAGTGTATGTGTGCTATTACCTTCTGCATAACAGTGTATAGTTTTTCTACTTCAGATGTTGGGTAATAACTATACAATGTTAAACGCAATTAATTTTAAAGTTCTTTGCTAGATGCTGTCCTTTTCTCGTTCTCTCTGCCTTTTTTGCTATCTTAGTTTTAAACTCTTCCTCCTTATTTTGTAGACACTGCTCTCCTGTTCACTACTTCTTCTCTGTCTTTACGTCTCACCACTGGGCCTCTCTCAGTGTCTGTTTTCCCAACCTCCACCCCAAATTCCAGCTGTATATCTACAACCAATTGGTCAGGTAACTGTATCTTTCTCAAGTGACAGACTCTTTGATAGAGCATGCTCTGTTCAGTCCTAGGAAGTCAAGAGGTTCTTCATCAGTGAACATTTTTGATGCTTTCCTCACTGTTCCCAGTTAGTAACGTAGACGGTGGAATCGAGTGCATCCTCAGCAGGCTTGCTGATGACACCAAGCTGAGTGTGCAGTTGATTCATTTGAGGGAAGGGATGCCATCCAGAGAGACCTTGACAGGCTTGAGGAGTGGGCCAGTGTGAACCTCATAAAGGTCAACAAGGCCAAGTGCAAGGTCCTGCACATGGGTCAGGGCAATCCCTGGTATCAGGATAGTTGGAGGGAACTGAACAGACTGAGAGCAGCCCTGCAGAGAAGGACTTGGGGATGCTGGTGGACAAAATATTGGATATGAGCCTGCAATGTGTGCTTGCAGCCCAGAAAGCCAACCTTATCTCAGGCTGCATCAAAAGAAGTGTGACCAGCAGGTCAAGGGAGGTGGTTCTCCCCCTCTACTTGGGTGTCATGAGACCCCACCTGGAGTACTGCATCCAGCTCTGGGGTCCCCAGTGTGAGAAGGGCGTGGACCCATTAAGAGTGGGCCACAGAAATGATCAGAGGGCTGGAACACCTCTTCTATGAAGAAAGACTGAGAGAATTGGGGTTTTTCAGCCTGGAGACGAGCAGGCTCTGGAGAAACCTTGTGGCTCTTCAATATATGAAGTGGGCTTATAAGAAAAATGGAGACAGACTCTTTATCAGGGCCTGTAGTGGTAGGACAAGGGGTAACAGTTTTAGACTAAGGGAGGGTGGATATAGTTGGGGTTTTTTTTTGTTTTTTGGTTTTTTTTAAGCACAGCTGTAAGTTTTTTTCCGATGAGGGTGGTAGGGCAGTGGCCCAGGTTTCCCAGAGAAGTTGTGGATGGCCCATCCCTGGAGGTGTTCAAAGTCAGGCTGGACAGAGCTTTGAACAGCCTGGGCTGGTGGAAAGTGTCCCAGCCCATGGCAGGGGGATTGGACTAGATGATCTTTAAGTTCCCCTCCAACCCAAACCATTCTGTGATTCTAATCTCTTATTGCTGCTGTGTTCTGAGTGGCAGACAGGTGGTTCTGTTTACTCCCACTGTCTGGTCACACAGCTGCTGAAACTGTTTAGCTTGAGCTTAAAGTCAGTATACCTTGGATATAAATGTACAAATACAGGTTAGAGCACCAGGTTAATGCTTCTAAGTTAATATTTGGAATGCATGGATAAAATGTGTGATGTTAGCACCAGAGAAGTAGTCAGACTTGTTATGCTGGTGTAATCTGACTGCTGCTGCTTCCTCCTTGCTCCCACAGATTTCCAGATTCATAGATGCGAGATGTGGTTTTAGATCTTTTTTCTGTGCCATTGCCCCTGCTTTTGAGGATAAATGTGTACCCTTGGTGTTGCAACTGGAACCCTCTAGACTGTAGTAAATATTAAGGCAGTGTGTATGCTACCTTGTAGCTCTGACCTCTTAAACCCCAGGGTTGTAAAAGGGTCTGCATCTTTAGCCATGCTGCTTTAATCCTCTTCTTCCTATAGGCTGAATGTTGGAACCCTGTTTCTCTCCCATCACTTCTTTTGACTTATCTTTCTTATTAAGTAGTCTTTGTACAGTGATTAGTTTCATGGTCATTAAGTTAATTCTTCTCCTGTCTTCTGGGTTAATTCATTTAACATCTGCTTTTAAGGAGTCCTGCTCTTTTGAATCCATTTATTTCAGCCTTTCTCTTACGTTGTGTTTTAACTCGACTTGCCTCCCTCAAGATCCAGTAAAGCGTGAAGATCCAGGCATTCTGATGAAATCAAGCAGCAGGTGAAGGAAGAGGAAAAAGTTTCCTTTTGCGTTGAGATCATTGTAATAATGACCTCCATAATAAGTCTAGCAGATCACGGATCTGGAACTAATTGGAACTGATGTGTATCTGAAAGTAAGAGTTGATAAATCTGATGGTGCTGGTGAGAGACACAACAGAAGCATGACTGTCCATGTCATGTAATGCAGTTACTGCTGGTAGTCTAGTTTCTTCATGATAGTCATCTGTCAGTTGTGCCTAAGAGTAGAGGGTGTTTGATGTTTGTCTGTCAAAAGTGATAAAGTAATGCACAAATCCATGGAATCTGTTAGCTTGAAGGTGACAGGCATTCCAGAGACTGTGACATGTTTCTATTTTTCCCCGTTCTTGTTTTGATCATAGAAAAGAAGATTGTGGACATGTCTTACTGGCTTCTGAAACTTTTATCTTCCCATTGTAACTTGTCCACCTTACCTGAATCTGTCTTAGAGAAGGACTCATCTGAATCTTAAGCTTTCTGATCAACTGCCAAGTCCCTTTTCTAGGGAACATTATGAATGCTAGGTGAGCAAACTCACCCTCAGCAAGCGAGACCTGTATTATCTAGTTGGTCATTCCAGTCTCTGTAAATAGAAATGTTTTTTGAAACACGAGAGATTAAAAAGCACAAATGAAATCATCTGCTTTGCAGCTTAAAAACTGTGATGCTAAGTGTTTGGGATGGCTTGAAAATTACAAATTATGAAGTCATTTGCATAGCAAAATATTATAAACCTTTGAAGACTGCTGCTTTAGGCACCACACCAGTGACAAACTCTTGCTCTAGCTGGCAAGCCATGTATTTTCTACAGATTCTGTGACATCTTAAAGATTTCAGTGTAGGAGGTATATGGATTGATAGTACACACTTGTCTAGACTTGGCATGTCAGAGGAAGTGTGTACAGCTGATATTGAACTTGCTTCTGTTTACTGTCTTAAAGGTGAAATGCTATGGTCTTGGTTACCTCAATATTTAGAGATAAGACCAGAGACAGTGCTGGCAAAAAGAACTAGTGTGTGAACACAAACCTATTCATACCTATGAAGTCCTCTAAGAGTTTCCCCATTTCTGAGGTTTCATGGATCAGTATGGAAAAAAAAATTGCTAATTTTCAGCATGAGCTTAACTTTTTATCTACTCTTGAATTAGCAGCCAGATCTGTTAGTAGCTGGGAAAAACAGTCCTGCATCCTTATTGTCTTGATGCTGTCAGCTGACAACATTCCAAGTGTGGCCATCCATAGAGATGGTACTTACAGGAAGAAGGATAAAAGTACTAGTAATTCAGGAGAACTATTAGTACAGAATCACCATCTCTTACAGTTATGTATTTGGAAAAACTGGGGCAACTGGGGTTGCAATTTTTCTGTCATTGAGATTAGCAAAAAGAAAGGTTCACATTTCAAACAGTCGCTGCTTTCTTGAGGGTTCCAGTTTAATGCCACAGGTACTGTTCATATCCTGATATTGGGAGCTAACCCTGTTCATTTTAGTGAATAGCTAGTAGCACTTTCAATGATTTTGAAGATATTCAATATGTAAGTGGGGTGTTTAAAGTACGTTGTAGACTTTACTTACTGCAAAGAAAAAAACTCTTGTCTACTTGGAGTTGTTTTCAGCAGCACCTCAGAAGTCTAGTCTATCCTAGAAAACAATTTGAGCAGCTGTAATTCTGGACATTGTGGCAACAGAGCATCTGGGTATTGGGACCTTTGTGGTGGCTGTGTTCCCATTGTCTTTTGCTCTGTCTGTCAGGTTCCTAACTAAGCGAGAACAGAAGTTGATGCAACGTCGACAACATGCTGAAGAATTGTTGGAGTGGAAACGCCGCCTGGATGCAGAGGAAGCAGAAATACGGCGGATAGAAAAGCAGGCTCTAGCTGCCTGGGACAAAGAGCTGCTCAAAACCAAGATAGCTAAGAAAGACCTGGGGGATCAGAGAACTGAGCCCAAAGGTAATAGGAAGTGGGGGGGAAGTGATGCAAATGACAAGAGTAAAGCGTAATTTGACACAAGGATTGCTTAGGTTTGCACTTTCTTCCTTTTTTGATATTTTGGTGGTGGTGGTTTTTGTCTGAACACTATTAGAATCTCAATTTCTGCACTTTTTACATTCTTCTGTTTCCTTTTTCTTTTAGCCCTATTTTACACCTTAGTTCAGTGTCTCAAGTGGACAGTGCAGCATAGGCCCATCAGATGTTTCTACGAACAATTTAAACTATATTTTTTGTCCTTCAGAAGAAAAATACTGCATTATCTTTTTCTGATCATCTTCCAAACTTACTCCACTGAAACCATTTTCCCCTGTTTGTCTATCCTCTTCGCTTTATTACTGTTGGTGAGGAAGGCTCTTATCATCGGAGGCTGCTTTCCCCTTGTCTGCATTTTCAAAAAAATTGAAGGCATTTTTTTCCCCCTCGGTTAATGCAGTGTAACTGTTTGAACTCTGCAACTGTGCTAACGTGTGCTAGAATGTAATTACTATAAATGATGTTATTGTGAGGAAAAATAAATTCCTAGATTTTAGGAGCTACAGCTTTGCTGTTCTATCTCAAGTGGACTGTACTTTCAGCATGATCCAGAGAATTGGATTGCAAAGAGACATAGAATCACAGAATGGTTTGGGTTGGAAGGGACCTTAAAGATCATCAAGTTCCAACCCCCCCCTGCCATGGGGACCAGGTACCTCCCACTAGCCCAGGTTGCTCAAAGCCTCATCCAGCCTGGCCTTGAACCCCTCCAGGGATGGGGCATCCACAGCTTCCCTGGGCAACCTGGGCCACTGCCTCACCACCCTCACAGTGAAAAATTTCTTCCTAATGTCTAGTCTAAATCTCCCCTCTTTCAGCTTATACCCATTACCCCTTGTCCTCTCACTACATTGCCTGATCAAGAGTCCCATCCCTTCAGGTACTGGAAGGCTGCTATTAAGTCTCCTCGGAGCCTTCTCTTCTCCAGGCTGAACAACCCCAACTCTTTCAGCCTGTCCTCATATGGGAGGTGCTCCAGCCCTCTGACCAATTTTGTGGCTCTTCTCTGGACTCTCTCCAACAGGTCCAGGTCTTTTTTATGTTGGGGGCCCCACATCTGAACACAGTACTCCAGGTGGGGTCTTGTGAGAGCCGAGTAGAGTAACAAAACTTCAGTGATTATTCTACAAATAAACAAATTTCCTTTTTTCCCCCCCACTTTGCTGAAAGCAGGCAGCATATCATTTGAGTGTACAGAATTATGCCCTATTACACTTGTTACCTAAAACAGTCATGTGGATTTTAGGCTTTGTAAGACATTTTAGAGATTATATGCATATGAGTCATTAAGTTCCAGTGAACAAAAATTAAGTATGAATGCTTAATGCTTAATGCTCATCAACAGATGAGAAAATACACTTGTTTTCTCTTAATTGTATCTACCAGCAAGCATTGGAGCACAGCAGGAGAATATAGAAATAGAGAATGTAAAGTATCGGCTGCCTCAGTAATGCTGCGACTCCTGCAGAATTTAGTAAACAGGAATATTGAAAACCCAACTTATTATTTTGCTTGTTGCCAGTTGAGAGACTCATGATGAAATCATAACATTAAAATGTTTTCTGCGACTACTGTAGAGGAAGCAACTAATTCTAAATTCAAGATCTGGCTGGCAGATTATATGCTCCTCCATGACTTCTTCAGACTAATAGTGACTCTTGCTGGTGTATGGTCAACTGGAAAGACTGGTTTCCCTAATAATCTTTTTGGAGTGTGTTGTCTGGAAAATGTTACAATATCCTGAAAACCTCTTTACTTTAGACATTCAGTGATCACTAAGAATGTTTGTCAGTCTTAAATCATAGTTCTCTGGTAAACGTGCTTTTCTTGCTAACTATTCCACCCTCAGTCTCTAGGTGAGTGAAATAACCCTTTTGAATTTGACATGCATTGGTAGCAGTTACTACTTCATATGCAGGCAGGAGTATCTCTAAAGGCAGATAAGACAGTGCAATTTCTAAGGCACTTTGGTTTTTTCTCTCCCATTATTTGCTCTCAGAAACGGCTAGTGAAGAGGAGTCTCCAATGCCGCCTTGCTCTCGTCTGAACAGTGAAAGCTCTATCCCAGAAGATCTCGGCAGTCTACCTGCTGAGTCTGTCCCATCAGAGGCTATGGGCCATGGAGAGCCAGAAAGTCCAGATCAGAGTACAATTAATGAAGAAATGGTTTATTCTGAAGAGTTCAAGTCCTCTACCTCACCTGGCAAGCTTGTGAGTGAGCTTTTTATGCTGCATGTCTTCTTACACTTGTAAAAGGCTATCAGAAAAGTATTAAGTATAGCTGTCAAAGTATAGTTGTCAGCGCAGAGATTAAACTGTTTTCCGTGTTTGCAAATACCATTTTACATTCCTGAGAATAAACATTGTGATCAGATACGTTCTTTGAAGTCTTGAGGAAAAATTGCTTCAGCACAGAGTTTAGGTATTTTTGAACTTGCGGGTAGTCTTGCAAAATATTTCACGTATGCCACGGAGGTATGCAGTGTTCAGTGGTGGAACACTGACCCAGTTTACCAGTGTGAATGAGCTGTAGGCTAGCTTCTTACCATTGTAGAAATTCTTTAAGGCCATGGAAACTATGCTCTGTTTTTCCGCTTTGCTTTACTTGTAAGTAAAGTATCCCAAAGTATACTAGTTGGATGAATAACAGCTGTAACTTCATGCACAATCCTTTGGGTCAGAGGTTATGTCTGCTGGCTAGTTCTGCCTTATTGTTCTATTATAACTGTTATTTCTGGTTGGTTGACAACTTTGATAAGTTTCATCCTGATAACTTTGCCCAGTGCTCAGTGAGACAGAAAATGCAGTGTCTGTGGGGTAAAAGAACAGCTTATCTACACTTATTACAAATACTTTCTTGGAAAGTTTGCTGAGAAGATAGCGAGGTAAAATGTCTAATATGCACCAGAGGTTACCTTCAAGGTGTATGAAGGTTTGTGGTATAATGCTGAAGCAGTAAGCAGCATTTTGGAAGAATACTTGGTCTTAGAATTTTTTGCCTGGCCTCAGAGAAATAGTTTGACTGAATTAGAATGTCATATTGCACCCCTTACATGAAATGGTCTTTTTGATTTCACCAATATATTTACTACGAGTTCCTGTTGCTGTGGTTGTTACCAAATTAGATTACATAAACTGTATCAAACACCTGTGAGTCAGAACCATGTCAGTTCACTTAGGTGATAATTGAGTAGTCTAAGCAGGTTTACTGAAATCTAGGCTCCAAGTAAGCCATCAGCTACTTTTGCTCTTGGTATTTTTGTTTTATTGTCTATCGCACTAAAATTAAATCCTTCTTAAGGTCATTTAATAGGTACCACTGCTTATGAGAGGCTCTCAAGTCATGCTGTTCTTTCCTTGTGGCTGGCTCTTGATCTCCTTTGAAACTGAGCTTTAAAAGCAATCACTTACTGGTCCTTTGCTTCTCCCGTAGTCTCCTCCCAAAAGCAGCACATCTGTATCAAAGCAAGATTCCAGCAAAGGCAGCTATAGAACTGGAGGACAGCTGCGTTCACCTGTGAAGTCTCAGCAGATATCTCAAAACTGGTCTGATGAATCTTTATCTATGACACAGTCAGGTAAGTCTAATATCTGCTTGGGTTTAAATTGCTTTTTCAGAGCTTTTCTAATGAGTAAACTTGAGATGCAGACATGGATGTGGGGAGGCGGACAGAAATTCCTGGAAACTGACATGGTTTGGAGTTTTGTGGAGTATTTTCCCATTATGTAATTTGATCACTTGATCTCGGAAGTCTTAATGTAAGAAGGTCTATATATTATCTCTTCTTTGAGAAAGCAACACAGGTTCCTGCAGACAGGTATGAAGAAGATAAGAGTCAACAGTTAAGGTGATCCTAGAATCTAGAAATACCAAGGTTAGCTGTGTGTTTAACAGGTGAGGCTTCTCTACCCCTCATATTGTAAGAAAGCAGAATATGGATCAGCAGGCTGTGGACGTGATCGTCCTTCTGAACACAACCTGGCTCCAGAAGCAGTGTAGCTCTGTTACCATGGCAGTGCGAGTGAGCCTGTTGGACCTACACTGGCATGTGCAGAATGAATGGATACTTCAGGACGTATGTTTTTATTTTTGGATGAGGGTTTGAACTGTGTGCAGTAAAATAGGGCCCAAGATCGCATTTTTAGCTATCAATACAAGATATACTGTATGGACTCTCTGTACTCTTTTATCCAGTATCCAAGCTGGCTACCAGTAAATGCTGAGGGAGAGACTATTGGGAGTGAACTGAGCAGTCCTTTTGCTGGTGTGCTCTCTGTCTGTTGTCATGTGGATTGTGGGATGTCCTGAGCCACCATGCAGTGGGTCTCCATCATCAGCTCTGTTCAGCTGTGAAGTCTGGTTTGAACCTTACTGTGCTTTTGGTTGCTAAAACATCTTGTGTTCCACAGTGCAGTTGCGATACCATGATAAAATACTTATTGGCAAATGAGAGAGCATTTTCCTGCTTGGTTTTTTTTTTTAATTCTTTAAAGAAGTTTTTTGGTTAATATCTATGTAAGTGCAATAGAGAAACAGTAATTCTGAGGCAGCCATTCTCCTGCTGGATAGAGAAATGACTGGTAACACCTTGGTATTTGCACTGAACAATTTGTATGGGGATTCTGTCTAGAGAGCAGTTTGCAACACAGTGAAGCATTCAGCAACTTGATGTCAAGTTACTTTCAAGTTCTGACTGAGCAACCACATAAGGAAGCCACTATGAAAAGCAGAGCAGGCAACAGTGATCATGAAAATAAACTTTTGTAAAAGAAAGTACTTGCAATCTTTGATTTCAAATGCTGAGGAAAGGTACAAGAAGTGGGAAGCCGATGAGGATGGTGCTGGTTTCACAATAAATCATTCCATTGTAAAGAGACAAATCTTCCAAGCCCCTGAGTAGTAATGAAGTCATTGCTATGTCAGTCTGATGCACGCGTAGACAAGATCGTCAAAGATTAAAGCATCTGCGGATCTTTCCTTTATGAGTTGATCAAGAAAGGCTATAATTACATCGTGGTCACTTACTATTTGGGAGGAGTTGTTAATTACAGTGGCATCCTAAAGTACTCCTGATTAGCAAGTGAGATTCCATTCTTTTTGTGCTGGCTTTTTTTTTTTTAAATTCCCTAAATGGTTAACAACAGTTGTTAATGGAAAAAGAATACGGTAGTTTGATTGTATTTACTGGCAGTTGTTGGTGATTAAATCCTTCGTTATGGTGGTTTGTTGTCTTGAGAAATTAGATTGATTAGCAAAATGTCCAGCTGTTGGTGCTAGCTGACCAAATAATACTGGTGACCTACTTTCTAGGATGTTCAGTAAAGCAATTGGCATTTATGAGCATCCAAACCTTTTGGTCCAGAAAATATTATAGGTAATACTGAGGATTAGAAAAGCGAACTAGCCAAGATCCTTCTCTTAGGAGGTGCAGCTGCTGCTATAGAAGAGGAAGGGGGACATCAGCTGCAGGGAGGAGCTCCAGTAAGACTATGTCAGATAAATATTTTGAAGAGTTTTTTATACTTAATTGTGGTAGCACCAATCTGGAACAAGGATGTTGGTTTGCACTGTGTTGGTATACATTTAAGTTAAGAAACAAGTGGATATAATCAGGTGGGTGGAGAAGAATAAGTAATGAGACACAGAGGCAGTCTCTCTATAAAGTCTGAGAGGTCTGAGAGACTAAGAGGTTGTTACAGCAAAAACAATGAAAGTAGCAGAGTTACTGGTAGAATGGGGTTATCACGCAGAGGATGGATCTAAGTACCTGGGGACAGTGTCCCAAGGGACAGGAGGCAGAACATATTTCAGATATATTTTTGGTATGCATCTGTGGGTTGTCATATTTTTAAATATGTCAGAAAAAAATAATTTCTCCAACAGCTGATGTGATGAGCAGTTAAAGAGGTAGCAGATAAACATGGGCGGTTGATGGGAACAAGCTTGGTAACAAGTTACTGTATGGATTAGAGGCTTTCTCTTCTAAATTAAATAAGATGCAACACTTTCATATGTTATGTAGTAGGGTTGTAAAGCTGAAATCCCACTTATTAATCTTAACATAAAAAGATTCAATGTTGACATGATTTTTTTTATATTTTTATTGCTTTGCGTAGAACTGTTTTGTGAGGTGGAAGCTTACAAAGACTAAAATGAAACTTTTTCAGAAACAACATCTGATCAAAGTGACATTGAAGGACGGATCAGAGCCCTGAAGGATGAACTACGAAAGAGGAAGTCTGTGGTTTACCAGCTGAAAAAGGAACAGAAAAAGAGACAAAAGGAGAGACTCAAGGCCCAGGAAGCCAGTTTGATCAAACAACTGGAGGTTAGGAAAAGTAGGAGGAAGAGCCTTGGATAAATCCTTATAGTACAGATGCTGTTGGCAGAATATTGTATCAACAGCTGTGAAAGACACATTATTGTGACAGAAGTGTAACAGTGTTCTGGCTATTTAACTGTTTTCAATAATGGACCAGAGCCTTGAGGCAAAAATGCCATTCCCTTCTAGAATGTTTATCTTTAATGGGTTACTGGCAGTGTTTAGGGAGCTTATGTATGTTTATACACATTAGTATCCTAGCTTGGATTACAGAGTGATGGTCAGGTAATTTGTTTCTGAAAATGAAGTATTAAAATTTCTAGATTCACAACAGTAGAGCTTTAAGAACTTAAATAGATTGTTTTACAGAGAAACCAAGTGTATCGTTTATTCATTTAATAGGTTTTAATCGCTGAATTGTACGTATGGTTTAGTAGACTAACAGCTGTAACTGTTTTCCACATGCAGTCATATGATGAGTTTATCAAGAAGACGGAAGCAGAGCTGAGCCAAGACCTGGAAGCATCACCCACAGCCAAACCTCAGATTAAAACTCCATCCTCTGCTGCTGCTGAAAAACCCAAGATCAAGGCACCACCGCTTCACAGGTAACTGGGATTTCTCCTGCTTCTTGAGATTATTCTGAAACTGCAGTGAACGCCTTTTAAGCAGAAACCATGAGCACAAGGAAAGCTGGTAACTGCTCTTCCTCAAAGCACTGGACGGTGGCAGTATCCTGTTGACCCATTTACTGGTCTCATCAGATCCAAACCAGATAAGATTCATTGTCCCTGTAATCATATGCATCTCACTTTTATCCTGCCCACTCTGTCACATCCTATTTTCAAGTTCTTCCTGAACAGTGACTTTCAGTTGTGCAAGAATCATAGAATAGTGCCAAATGGTTGAATGGATTACAGACCTGAAGGAATTTTTTTCCCATTTTGGTCACTCATTATGCCTGATGCACTCTGTGAGGCAAACCATTTATCTTTGCAACTTAAATCTGGTTTAGATCTTAGGTTTTAAAAGGTAAAGAATTCAACTGATTTCTGCACTTCCTACTGTATTTTAAGAGCTTTGTTTTCTCCAGTAGATGGTGCAATTTTAGTGCATTTAAGTAAAAAAAAAAAAAAAAGTTATTTTCTTTCTCTTTTTTGTGTGCAAAAAAGGCTGAAGTTTGATTAGTCTTTTAAAAAATTACTTTTGAAGACTCACTGAACTGTCTTCTCTGTCCCCATTCCTATTTTTTAAGGTCACAGCATCTTGACAAAGCAAACTGTTTGTGTTATCATTGGTGTGGTATTATAATTATAGATGCTTGTATTTCCATTTTTACCTACAAAAAAACAAAACAACACATTCTGGTGTAACCACGATTCATGCCATTTGATTTTTCAAATTTAGGCCTGAGACAGCTAAAAGCTGGAGATCACTGTCTGAATCGGAGCGATCCAGATCATCTTTGGAATCCATTTCAGAGCATGCAGGTATGTAACTGGGAGAGCCTTTGCTGCAGATGAAGGTCTTGAAGACTGACTGTTTTAAACTTCTTTAATCTTTTCCGTTTTGATTCAAGAAGAGGTTTTAAGAGAGCATGCATGCTTCATAAAACCGTAATGATCAAGCTATATTTTTTACTATTTTTATTCAGTAGGCTTCTGCTTTTGCTGTCTCCTGTATATTTAGTATTTAGTTTTATTCTTGCTGAGGTTTGTGTGAAACCATAATTACGTGACAACCTTTTTCCTTTTTGTTTTCTGTTTTCATCACTTGAAGAAAGTAAGGAAGCAAAAAATAATGAAGAACTTAGGAATAGGGGGTTTTTTGAGACACTTCTAAATGTCTTGCTGTTTGTCATTATGTAATCACTATCTACCATTCTAATCTTGGTTGTATTTGCGGCTTGCAAGCAAATAATGGAGCCTTTTCCTTGGGCTCGGTATTGTATGGCATTATGAAGTACTGGTACAAGGAACAGCATTGGAAAGAAAGCATTAGAAGCCTGAAAGAATGTTGCTCGTGTTCGTCGGATAGCTAGAAATAGTTTCCAAGGTACCAGTTTGTATCTTCTTTCAGCATAGAAATCTTGATGTGAATTTTGTTGCCTATGGTTGCAGTTTTCAACAAAACAATGCAGGCTATATACAATCTGCTGTAATTCACTTTTTATTTTCCTTCAAGATGGTGTGTCATCAAGAACTGAGAGATCTGTGTCTCTGCACACCAAGAAGGTGGCTGTGACAAATGTTAATGCAGAAGGACCTTCTGAAACATCTTCTGTTTTAATATCATCCAAGAATTCCAGAGCAGGATCTGGTGGTTCCTTAGATAATGTACTGTCATCATCTCTTCTCAAAGACATGAAAGACATTAGCAGGATATCCCATGGGTCAGTGAACAATGTGGTAAAAGCATCCAGTGATGAAGCTGCCTTCAGTCCTAAATCTGAGATACAGGAAGACTTGGAATACGTGAAGTCTGAGAAATATGAAATTGAAGGTTCTCATGTTAAGCCTCTGGAGAGTTCTGATGTCTTGTTGAGATTAGATAAAGAACAGGAGAGCTCACTGGACATCCTTCCAAAGAAAGTCCTCCATTCTGAAAAGGAACACTCTCAGAAGGAACTCTTTGGTTTGGCTGTGGAAGATGTTCATGGTACAGAAGAAATCTTAGAACAAAGACTGGCAGATAAAGATGCTGTAACTGGCCCAAGTGTAGAGGAGTCTTCTCACAAACTGAGCAAATTGTCAGAGGAAAAAGGTTATCTGCTTTCAGAACAACTCTTTAGTCAAAAGGAGCCATCATACCTTGATGACTTTGAAGGATACTCTTCCAGAAAACAAGCATCAGTTGAAGAAACACTTACTGGGGAGCATTACAAAGATGACTTTGAAGCATCTGTTCTCTCTCCTAACGGGGATGCTCAGTCGCTGACAGAGCAGTCACAGCACACACAGACCAGCAGGAGCAGATCCACCAGCCTTGGCAGCGATGGCGAAATCAGTGAATACCTCAGTGACAGGTCTCTCTCTCTCTCCGGCAGTGTGCATTCAGAGAGGTTATTAGAACTGAAGTCCCCAACAGAGCTTATAAAAAATACTGAATGTAGAGATGTGGAGCAAGAACAGGCCCCTGCAGAATCACCGCTGTGGGCACCTGTTTCAATCATGGAAGAAACAGATAGTTTGTCAGATTTCAACATTGGTGATAGAGTACTTGTGAGTAAAGTCCAACCTGGAACATTGCGATTCAAAGGTCTGACTAAGTTTGCCAAAGGGTTTTGGGCTGGCGTGGAGTTGGATAAACCTGAAGGGAACAATAATGGAACTTATGATGGTATTAAATATTTTAATTGCAAAGAAAAGCATGGTATTTTTGCTCCTCCTCAAAAAATCTCTCATTTTACGGAAAGTATTGATAGCTATTTGGACACAAATAAGGATGAAGACTCATTTTTTGACGATAGACTGGAGAAGCAACACAAAGCTGAGCAGAGAGACAGAGAAAGTTCCAAACCTGCCAAAGAGGATGAAAGCCAGAGCAGAGATGCAACAGAGAACTATTCCCAGGATAAAGCTCCTGCAGGAACAGCTGTTTCAGAAGCCTCAGCTGAGAAAAGGGTTGATGAGGAGTCATCTTCTAAAGCACACAGCATTAAGGAGGTTTCTGTAGCAACTGAATCACTTGCCCAAGAACAGTCAGTGGTGGATTATCTGAAGCACGCTGTAAAAGGGGAGGCCTGCCTCGCTCCTCTCACTTCTGGTGTTGTGGATGGGATTTCCACTGTTCAGTTGGATGACATCTCAGATTTCCTTTCTGAAAAACTGGAGAGGCAGAAGACACTGGGAGAAGAATGTGCTGAAAAATTAGATGATCTCTCTCCTGGAGTTGTGGAGAAGCCAGCAACTCCACTTCTGGATTTGCTTACAAAAGAAAAGAACCAGTTAGAAGCCCAGCTTAGGCTACCACTTAGAGAGGAAGAAAAGTCAAAAGAGCAACTTGAAAAGGTCAGTTTGCTGACAGACAGTCTACTTAGAGATTTTGTGAAAGACACAGTCAGTCAGTTACAGCAAATAAAGAAGGTCAGGAATGAGAAAATCCAGCTCAGCAACCAGGAGCTCTTTGATGTGAAGGAGGAATCCCATACCCCATCCCAGCAGGTAGAAAAGCAGATTCCCGACGGACTGAATAACTTCTTTCTAAGTTCCGATTTGGAAGATGAAAGAGAAGAACTTTCCTCTCCAGACATGTGTCCCAGACCGGTGAGTAGCAGAAATCGCGCACTGCTTTTCAGAGTCGATTGTTCTTTTGACTGATGATGATTGAATCTGAGGAATGCTGTGTGGCACCAGTTTATTTTCTCCCAAGTTCAATTGGGTGATGTGGAGCTTCCCTGTACATATGTCTCACATGTTTGTTCTTCTGTATCCCAGTTCATGGCATGTTTTTGGTAGCCCTACAGGCTGAAAGACATATTTTGTCCCATGAAGGTGAAAAATACTTGATTTAGTTTGCAGTCTGCTTACATGTTTGATTTGTATTTAATCCCTACTCTCGGTTTTTATTTTTAAAATGTCAAATCTTTACAATAGATTGTAAACTTACCTTGGTCTATTCTTGATATGAAACAATCATCCACAAAAATAATTGTTTGCTGTGGAGGTCATTAAGATGTCAGACTCCCCTATCCACTGAACTAATATCATGAGTAGTGAACGTTCAAGCTTCCTCAGAACACCTGTCAGTGATGCAGATATAGGACTTGGCCTTTCTGCTGAAGATCCCAGTAAACCTGTCTGCTTTGCCATTGATCTCAATATAACATCATCAGGGAAAGCTTCAGCCCATTTCACCAGTGTGAGCACAGCTCAGTCACTAAAACAGCCATCACCTGCTAAAAGCTTTTAGGCTGTTGATTTAGATCTGAGACTGCTGATAATTGAAGTGAAAAGTTGTGCATCACATCGCCAGGTTTTAAACCGCTCAGCCTTCCATAAACAGTTAAACATTAGGACAGACAGTGGGCAGGACACAGTCTTTTAAGCTCTGTAGGAATCCTCTGAAAGCATTCACAGGAGTGAAGAAGCCCCAAGTATTTGAATCAAAACATTTCTAATTTTACTGTGGGCTATTTATTATTTTTGATTATTTGTGTTTATATCGCCAATTGCATCAGTAGAGCATTTGAAAAATATAAGCTGAGTTTAACAATAGTGTGACACCGCTTTTATATTTACTTTGTGGCTCTTAACTCACAGGAGAGTCCAGTGTTTGGTGCCAGCGGTCAGGAGGAGCTTGCCAAGAGACTGGCAGAGCTGGAGCTCAATCGGGAGTTTCTGAGTGTGCTGGGAGATGATCAAGACTGGTTTGATGAGGACTATGGCCTGAGTTCCCATCAGGTCCAGCAGAAGCAAGCTGAGGAACCAGCCGTCCTGCCCAAGGTAGAACTGCAGAAAGTGCCAGCAAAGCCGTGTGAGGAGCCTTTGGCAGTCCCACATAGTGCGGTGGAGGTGGAAGGTATGGTCCACGCAGCTGCCGAGGAGCTCTGGAAGCTGAAAGAGCTGGGTCACGATCTTCAAAGTTTCAGCCTTCATACAGATCTTAGTAGTACCCTCAAAGAGCAGGACACAGACAGTGTAAACAAGCAGGTTTATAAACAGGTACAGTCTTCAGGCATTTTGTTCTTGCCCTTTGAATGTTTACCATGAACAACAGAAGCCTTAACTTTCAATTCTTTCTTTGTTAAGGTGGTATTTGATCTAACAAAAGAGATCTTTGGGGAGATCTTTGCTGAGGATCCTAATCTGAATCAGCCTATCTGGATGAAACCATGTAGGATCGCATCTGCTTACTTTCGTCGAGTAAAAGATCCAAATGATCTGGATGAAGTCAAGGTAGGAAGAAATCTTTGTCATGCAGGGGAAATAAGAGGAAAGTTATTGTACTGGCACTTGCCTGAGTGTTAGAACATCATGACAAGAGATGAGAAGAAAAATGACATTGCAAACCTGAAAGGGAGTTTGTCAAAATGGTTCTTTTTTTACTCAACATATTTGCCTCCTTATTCTTTTGGCTGATACTGGTTGCTTTTAAACCTTAGTCCTCCGTGCCGAACTGCCAGGATGACCTTGATCTTGTAGATCTTGGTATGTTGACAGACTGCTGCCTTAGCAGATTTCCGTGGAACACTCTATGGCTATATCGGCATGGATCCAATGGTAGGGTTGGGCCAAATGGAATGAGCTGGATTTTTTACTCAGACACACCTGTGCCAGCCTCATTGAGGACAGTGGGCTCAGAGTTTGACTGGGGAGGGCATTGTTGTATTTGGCAAACTGGAAGAGGTCTCCTGTTATTGGTGGTGGTGTGCAAGAAAAGACAAAACGCCAAAACGCTAGAGCCTGATGGGACCTAGGTTAAACTTGCAGGGCTGGACAGCTGGAAAAAAACTGTCTCCCTGAAAGCACTCAACAGAGAACCTTCCAAACAGCTCATCAGGACACAAATGAAGGCTTCCACCTGTACTGTTTCTTATTAAATGGGGGGGGGGGATTGGCTGTATTTTGATTAACCTGCTGAAGATACAGCACGTTAACTGTCTAGAAAAGACAGAAATAGTATCTAGGTCACTCTTTTAGTTGAGAAGAATTTCAAAAGTATGTGGCAGGGGAGAGCCAGGGCACAGGATAAGGACACCAAACTCCCACCCTGCTTTTTCTTTAATATTTTCCCATAAAATAAATTGACATCATTTCCTGTTTGCTGTATTGTTTAATTGAAAGCTTCTGTTCTCAAGGTTGTTACAGCAGTGAGTGTCATTTTTTTCCCCTGCCTTCTGTATTTAATAATTGTTCTGCCTGTGTAATGCTGCCTCAAAGACTTTCACTATAACTTTCTTGCATACACCATATGTCTCTTAGCTAAACAGAAAACTCTCTCACATTCTGTAATGTGACTTTTTAGGGTAGGTACCTTGTGCATACGTTTCATTGCTTAGCTCAAATGTGATAACTCTCACCTTTACTGCTCTGTAGAGTTTCATTGCAGCTGAAGTACTGAAGTTGTTCAGCCTGAGGAAGGAGCCTAATCACAAAACAGACTGGCAGAAGATGATGAAATTTGGGCGGAAGAAACGAGACCGAGTGGATCATATACTGGTGAGTCGCTGCAAAAAAGCAATCGTGTCATGTACTTGTCCACCAGACTGAAGTGTGACATATGGTTGTATTTTTCAGTATTTGATCATGTTATTTAAAGAATACAAAGTGTGCATGAGGTCCTGACAGAAGGTGTTTAGTTTTGGAGAGCACCCTATTGACAAAAACAGAAGTCCAGTCCCAGTGAAGTAAGGCGAGTTGAGTGAATTCTCTGTTCATGTCTACTGATTTGACTGGAGTAAAAATTTGCTCACTCCCAAAAGTTTAAAGTGTGAATTTACAGAAGGAAGCACTGAAATATTTTACTAAAAGAAGAGTAAACTTCCTCTTTGGGAAGGCAGTATGTTTTTCTTCTCAGTTTAATTTAAAATGTTTTTATTTGGAAGTAATATTGTTTAACTGGAGACAGCGATACTGAGAATTTAACAAACCAGATTGCTAACCAGATTCAACTGAATGGTTGCAAAAATCGTTGAGTTAGAACAGCAAGGGCTTTGAAGAGACAGTATGGGACGTGATAATCCCTAGTACAAGGTAACCAGTCTGCCAGATGGGACTTGCAGCAAAGTAGTTCCTGAAAGGTAAGCAACGAGCAGAACTCCCACTTCTGTAGTACTTGTCATGAACTGGTGAATGCAGCTGCCACTGGGGCAGAGGCAGTTTGATCTTAAAACGATGTAAGACAGAGCATGTCTGGCTGTGTACTAGTTTTTGAAAGTTACTCGTTGGCTTGTATTGCAGGATGATTAACATCTTTATTGGCTATAATGATGGTGAAGGTTCTGCTTGGGAATATGAGTTGTCATTAACACCATGCTTCACTTAATTATACCTGAAATTGATTCTGCACATGTGCACGTATAAGTAACTTCGAGTCAGGGGTTGTGTGGTATTTTAATTGCCCATCAGTGGAAGGTTTCCAGCACAAGCTTTTTCCCAGGGGTTTTATTTTTATTGTATGTAAATAGAATATCTATGTAAATAGAATATCTATGTATAGGACCTGCATATCCTAGTAGGCTTGATTCTGGGACAAGCGGATGCTGGGATATGGAGGCTGTTAAAGCATGCACGCAGAGGTCTTATGTTTTGATCCCTGAGAGAACTACTAGTACAACTATTATGATTGTGTACCAATTTCCTAATTTCTTTGAACTATATCTGGAAAGAAGGATTCCTGACTGGAAAAAAATTGTTCTATTTGAAGGCATCCAAAGTGCTTTAAATTGAATAAATTTGAAGTTCACTCTGGTCTCTGATTTACCTGCAGACCCAGACATCAGAGATTAATGGAGCTCTGACAAGTTTGGCTTAATAAATAATATGTTTAATTTTATTTTGTTCTCATAAGAATATGGTAATAAAATTCTATCTGTAAACTGGGAATAACGCTGTGAAGATTGCAGCATGCCGTGCTTTAGGAATAAGGCAGTCACCAATGGCATTGCTAACAAATTTATACTGTAATGTGGGGCACTATCAGAGAAACTTATGAAAACCTAAGGAGATAGTGTTCAGTTTCTCTTACCTTGTTTTATTAAAACCTCTATAAAACATGAAGTATCTGGATAGCTTTATTCTGTCTCCTGGTCATCTTCCAACTTGTGCTTAAGGTCATGAGTTCTGGGACAACGCAAATCCAAGGTCAGAAGTGGGTGTGCAGGTCTGTGCAAGATCTCCTGCCTGTCCACTGGTAACTCACAGTGTAGCCCTAAACTGAGAGGTCAGTTTTGGGGTTTTCCAAATTTTGTTTAAAGCATATTCAAGTAGTAAAATAGAGCAATTTTCTGAAAGAGAAATCAAGAGTTTTTTGGTAGGATTAGGTGTTGTAGAAGCTTCTTCAGAAATCATAGTCGAAAATGGTGTCTTCAAGTTTTTGTGAAGATTTAATCAATATACACCTCTTGCAACATGCAGGAGATGTCCTATGAGTACATATATGAGCTGATTGATTTTTCCATGTTCTTTTCCTGCTTATGAAGACTAAGACTGTTTAAATAAAACATGATCCTTTTAAAGCAGAGGTCAACCTTCTTGGGTTTCTCTGGTTTGCATTTAAAAATCAAGCACAGGACCTTCCCAGGTTCTTAATTTCCCCTTCAAGTGAAACTAACCTTTAAATGAGTTTTCCATTGAGACAACTGTGTATTTTTAGTGACTTTGAGAGGATTTAACACATCTGACCCAGGAGCTAGGTATGACTGGGGTGGGGGTTTTGATACAGAGAAGGGGAGTCTGTAGTATACCTCCTCCAGCGTATTAGTAATGACTGTCAAATAGAGACACTGCCTGCCTGGACAGTCAAGTGGCTCTAAAACCAGGAGCCACGGCTGTTTGCTGAATTTCCTTTTGTTTCTTCTGAAGGCATAGAGCAAGCGCCAGGCTATTCTGCCCAGCTTAATCTCTCCCTGCTTATCCCTGGATGTGTTTTTCTGGGTTTATAATACTAAACCCAATTCCCAGTGGTTCTTGTCTCCACCAAAGGTTCAGCCTTGTGGGAAGAGGCACAGCAGGAGAAGCAGCCTGCGCTGCGCTGATGCTCTCTGTGATGCTGGGTCTTGCGGGTGACTGCATTCAGCCTTCACACCCACTGGAAATTCAGGGGAGAACAGGATGGATTAGTCCTGCACCTTGTTCTGTCTTAATCTTTGCTCCTTCCACCAGTCACTGCATCTTTAGTTGCATTTTCACTCTCATCTGCTCTTTTACAGCATTGACACCAACATAGTTAGCCATGTTTTTCTGCTGGTGACAAAAACCTCCTCTCCTTTTTTGCATCACTGTTAACTTTTTCAGGCATCTCTGTCCTCAGAAAGCATTTGTAATGGGATTTCTCATGAGAGTTCTCTGGTCTACTGGATAGCTGCTCCAGTTGTTAAGCATTACAGCACATCTTGGCTTTCAGTAAACAAGTACAGGATGTTCACATTTATGAAAAGCTACTTTGTTTAAAATCAAGTTAAAGGAATGTCAGGGTGTTTGCTTTCTTCTTCTCATGTCCCTTCATGTTGCCACCTTTATCACGTGGATGCTGTCTGTGCTTTGTGGGAGAGTCTCAAATGTACAGGTAGGCTGAGGTGCTGCATTTCGGTACATCGGGGCTGCCTGCACCTTTCAAAACCTCTTTAAACTACAGCAAGAACCCTCATACCTCCTTATTTAAGTTCAGGTGCTAACAATAGCCTGTTCTTACTACTTTTTAAATTTTTTTTTCATTTGGGTCTGCAGCCAAAACTCCCTGTACTGATCTGTGTGCACAAACTGCGATTGCTTTCACTGCCACCCCCCTTTCCCTTTTATCTGGAGCTCAAGAAAGCAGAGCTCTCGTGAAACTGCCAAACCTACGAGTTTAGCTTTCGGACCTGAGAAGCCTGCCAACAGAGTGCTGAAAAGTACTTGATCTTCTGACCTGTTGACTTAATGACTAGAATGTTTCTCTCCATGCCGTTCTGAACTCTGCAACAAAGGAAAGCTGTTCCTATTGAGCTGGCTTAATTGGAAAGCCCACTTCTGCGGTGCCCGAGATCTAAACCCAAGGGGAGTGCAACAGGAAGAGAATAAAAACCTGCTCATGTGCACAGTTGTGCATCTTAAGAATTCCAGGCACTCTGAGAGTGAAGGGCTGTGAGAATGCACCTGCCTGCCTTCCTCCTACTGGCGTTCTTCCAAGGCAGTAATTTGTTTCTGGATTTCTGTACTTTTCCGTCTCCAAATGATCTAGTTACTCCTTAAATGTAGTTTATTTTGGAGATAATCATGGGAACCCTCAGAAATCAAAATTTACTAATTTACTTTTTAAATTTTCCTTCAGATTATATTATTTTAAGTGTTGTTTTTTGGGTACTGTGGCATTTATTAGACAGCCAGCAGGATTATGCTACATCACTATCTCCTGATTTTTCTTTTGTGTGCATGCCCCCTTCTTTCTTTGAGTGTTTTAAAAAACAAAAGCACAGAAAAACCATGCTACACAGCCTTCTGTGTTGTGTCACTATTTATCTTTTCCTGTAAGATGGAATTCAGTTTCATTGAAATGGTTGTTTTCCTGACTTTGCCCAAATGCAGTTTCTCTCTGGTATAGAGAGCTTCCTTCCTGATACCAAATATGTAAAGTTTTACTTTTGCCATGAGAATGTACAAGAACTTAAATGCTATGCATGTGCTGAAGACGGCACAAAGCCTGCTTCTGTGAAAGTTGTGATAGACACCAAATACAAGCAAACCATCGCTTAGAAGCGGTTTGTAATAATACAACAAAAGGATCAAACATTTCTCAGACAAAGCAGTCGTGACTGCCTTGGCTCTGATGCCTGCAGCTAGGGCTGCGAAGTAGCATGGTGGTTTCCACACATGTTCTGAATACCCTATAAACGAGGATTGCCTGCAGCTGCAGATTGCACATTCTCTTAGTTTTCCAAAAGTATGCTCGAGGAAGTCCTCCTAATGCCAACGGAAATTGTGCACTGTGCCTCTGAGAAAGAGGGAAATGATAGAGGCAAGAGAGAATTAGTCACTGATACTGTTTTTCTTTCTTCATCTCTCCACTGCTATTTAACATCCAGCCTTTCTCTGCCTGGATCAAGTTGCCTTGTCCTCTCCCATTTACTTGCATTTTTTTATCCCGTATATCTTTTTTTCCGCCTGAAACACAGTAAAGGAACCATCACATTGTTGCAGGTGAGACAGAATAAACAGCAGTTTAGGGTGGATCTGGATATTGGGGTTTGTTTAAGGGCCAGCAAGACCAGCTTGGTTATTTCGCTCATTTGCTTTCCCCTCTGTGTTACATTCACTAGGTCTTAACTTCCCTTCCCAGCAGGGAGGTCTCTGCTGGCCTGGGAGGGTTGGGCAGAAAATCCTCGGTTGGGTTTGTGCAGCTGCTCCCAGTTACCAGTCTTGAATGTCATCGGTCAAGGTCCCTGGGTGTCCCCTGGCATCTGTCTGCACTTACCTCCTTCATCTGCAGGATCTTCCCCCATTTCCAGGATCTTTCCTCTAGACAGGGTCTTTACCTTCTCCCTTTCAGACCCCTGTTTTCTTTCCCAGAACACTTCTGCTTTACTGATGGAAGGGCTTGGGACATGCTGCTAATGTTTAGTCCAGGGTTTATCAAAACTTACAACCAGTGCATACTGGTTGCAGGTGGCAAGCTTCTGCTTAGTTCAGAAGTCTGTTTCAGACATTCACCCCCACACGAAAGTACACCTAAATTAACTGCTGCTTGTTAACCTTCAATTTAAATTATTTTTAATCTACAACACTAGTTCAAAGTTTGATTGCCAATATTGTTGCTTCTTCCTTATTAGTAAGAACCATAATAAAACCATTGACACCTCATCTTTGACAGCTATGGGCAAGGAGGGCTGTGCTGAAGAGGAGTGCTCCCTGGGGCAGCGCAGGGGTCTGTAAGCGTGTAGCGTGACTCTTCCAAAGCTTTGTGGCATGAGATCCCTGCCCCTCTCCACAGGCTCTCTGAAGGGAAAGGAGCTGTCAGACTGTGAAACCCCGTGTGTGACTGAAGCCTTATGAATGGCCACAAAGCCTGAAGCAGTGCCGATTCCCTGGGGTTCCCATAGCAGCCTGTTCTTGGGCTTCACACTGTGTTTGGGTTATTGAATCATCATTATGCTACAGCAGCTGTCACCTTCAAAAGGGACAAGTTTCTGGGTGGTTTAGCTTCAAGCGAAAGAGGGAGAGAGGGTGTTGGGGCTATAGCTCTCATACTGTCCACAGATAACAACACTACTACATGTTGCTGCTGGATTAGTGGATTTTCAGTATGTTTCAACCTTGTTTTGGCAGTGTCTAGGTGTCTGGCCCACTTATCTTTGTGGACAGTGTAAATGTGTTTTGAGTTCAGAGTGTAGGATTTATGGTCAGAGGAGCTTTCCGTTGAAGCTGAGCAGAGAAAGAGCTTTCAGCAGGTTTCCTTTGTCATTTTAAATAAGTGATGTTTGCGCCCACTCTGTTTCCTTAAAAGTTTGAGCTTTGTTAGGATGTATCTGTAATAACTGAAATGGTCACTTAGACAAATTTTTAATAAGTTTAATTGAAGATGTCTGGTTTGGAGAGACTCTTGATAAGACTTGATTTGCTGAATGAAATTATGTATTTCTGGCTGTTACTAAAACTGCCACTGACGAGTAAAACAGGATTTTGCTTGTCGACAATTTAGGAATAGAAGGAAATAAATATTATTTGAGATTCACTGTTAGATGTAATGGTACAACATTCCATTTGTGATAATGCTGTCAAATCTAAGCATGGAGTATTCTGTGCAAATGAGTTGTAATACAACACATGCCAGCATTTTGTCTTCCTATACAGAAGAATTAGTTACTTCCTTTAGGTTTTCTAATTCTTATTCAAATGAACTGAACTGCAGTAAAGTCTTTTCTTTTTCCCCTTCCCCTGTTCAAGGCCTTTGGATGGTTTCTTACCAGATTAAGCTGCATGGAATCAGCTTCTTGCAAAGAAGCAATTAGGGACTTTTTTAATGGAGCTTCTGCTGTTGGACAAGAATATCCCATTAGCTGAGTTCTTTCAAGGGAAAAACTTGTGGAGGAATATGAAATTCTTTAAACTGGGTACTACAGTGAAAGGTAGAAAACGTTCATGCAGTGAAATAGCCTGTTTCAACTAGATCTCTGTTCGTTCTGCTATTCCAAGCGTTTCCTGTAATCTCTTACAAAGACAAATATGTTGTTGGCACATGCGCGCTGTTTGGGACTCTTTCTGGAACTTTGGAGGGAATATTATCCTAGAGCAACAGAATTGTAATGTTTGTTTTCCCTTTTCCTTTCTAACCTCCCAGGTGCAGGAACTTCACGAGGAAGAAGCGCAGTGGGTGAACTATGACGAGGATGAACTGTGCGTAAAGATGCAGCTGGCAGATGGGATCTTTGAGGCCTTAATCAGAGACACTGTTGATGTACTGAACCAGATCAATGAGAAACAGCGGAGACTGCTGCTTGTCTGAGTGCTGAAAACGAACTTAGAGCTGCATAACCACTGAGTCACGGGCTGTTCTGACTCCTGACATACTCTCCACCCTGCACACACTGCTGCTGGACTTCCACGCGTGGGGTTTAAAGGCAGTTCAGATGTGATTAAAGGAAGCGTGAATTTGCATCTGCTGCCACTGGAGACCTCACACTGGTTTTGTTGTTTGGAACAAGCTGATCCCTCACTCGAGGCTGTATTGTGGAGTGCTCAAGACTGTTCGTGTGCCAATGCAGTTATGCCACATAACCGTCAGCAGCTGTCTGGGGCCCCAGCCTGGGGCATTGACATGTTCAGTGTGTGCTCAGACAGGGTCGGGTTCAGTTGGGGTATTGGCTGTTTTGCTGGAATGACCGTCAGCCATCAGTACTCACATTTCTAAAGACAAGTTGAGTAATGTGGAGAAGAAACGGTTTGGTCAGGTTTTAGTCATAAACTGGGACAACATACTGAACAGTGTTATAATCTCAATGCCCCTTCTCCTGCAGCCCTGACAATATGCGTTGGTTTCTTCTGCTCCAGAGCCCATTTGATTCCCCTCTCTGTCAAGTTAGTTTTTATCTTTCTTCTGTGATGTGGTACCAAGTGTGGTGCCAGCAAGTCCAGGGAAATGAGATGATGTTGCTTTCTGCGTTCAAGTAAAGAATTCTTGCTGCTTTTCCTACGTAACTTGTTTCAGCGCCAAGGTGAAGCAAGATGTAAGTCACCTAATGTCAAGTGTGAATGATGAGCCCATGGACAACTTTCTTCCTACTGTGTAGCACTTCTCTTCCTGGAGTACCAGCTGCTCCCTGATGATGGACACTCAGGACTCTCTCAGGCATGAGACATGCAGGAGTGGAAAAATTTGGCCTTCAATCCCTCAGCTTCCTCCCTCACTGTCACCTAATAAATTGGGGAAGCTGTTACTTGAACACTTCAGAGAACAGAGTGTATTCACCAAAGAAGCGGTGTCCGGTGCTTGACTGTCTGCATGTTTTGTGCTTGTGGGGTTTTTTTATTTATTTTCAGATAATTTATTAAGTGGGTTATAGGCGAGTGTCCTGTGCAGTTGGCTGTGCTGTCTTTTGTTTTGAGACAGCTGAACTTGAGAAACCATCTATTCTGGAAACTTCCAGAGGCCTGTATTCTTTGCACAAAACCTCCAGCTTCTTGAGACAGATGAAGGAGGGGAAGGTAAGAAGAACCCAACCTCAGTGACCAGGGGTGGGAAGCAAAGGCAGGACTAAGAATGGACTTCATCGCACCTGGTTTGGAGACAGTGGAGAGCTGAGGGGACTGAGCTGAAAAATAATGTGAAAGTTCCCCACTCCATCTGTTTCCTTCTTCTCCCAGAACTCCTAGGCCATGGGCAACTGTTAGTGGTTGATTCAGTCCTGGGTTCAACTGCAGTGTCCTTCTGCTGAGTGCTCATTCCTAAGCTGTCCCTCCCATTCTTTGTGTTTTCTTGGAGGAACACAGACAATCTGGGGTCAAATCTTGATGCCTTAGTAGTGGATGTCCCTGTTTGCTAACCTGGGATGAGACACCCAGAGGAGAGTCACATTCCAGACACGCTGGAGTGCAGAAAAACACTTCAAAGCCCACAGAGATGCCCCAAAGATGCTGCAGCCCACAACAGGTGTGGCAGGGAGATCTCTGCTATTTTGTTCATCTGCTTGGCTTTGTTTTCTCTTTTCCGCCTTTTTTTTTTTTTTTGAAAGCTATTGTTGGAGTATTTGCATTTTGCACAATGACACATAGCTGGTATTTCTTCAGGGACAGCGCTGGGAAATGTTGTATTTCTCAGAAGTCCATGCAGATTCTCAGACGTAGTATTGCCAGCACCTCATTTGTGAGTTAACGGTGAGCCATACTGGTGGGAGCTTCATGAGTGGAAGACCAAGGAGGAGGTAATGGTAGATAGGAACACCTCCAACAGCCATATGCACGTCTGTCCTGCAGTAGGGGCCCTTCTGGCTGGCTGGAAGTCAGATGGTCTTGGTGGAGCATTGTTCAGCTTTTTTTTTTTCCCTAAGTGATTCACTTGTCTGCATCAAATGTCATGATGCTGAACCAGGAAACTCTCGAGTACTCAAGGCAGAGGCAAACTAAAGCTGCTGCATTTAACCAGCGTGGTGTCATTGATTGGGTCACCACCTCAGATTCCCTTTCCTGGGTGTATCTCCTTCAATAGCGAGGATTGCTATTTTTATAGGTAGCAATTACAGAAAGAAGGCAGAACCTGCAGTGTAGGTTTGCAGCTGGAGTATCAGAGAAATGAAGTTAGTTTCTGTTCTGTAGATACCATGGCTGGTGTTGAGAAGGTTGCCCTGCATCCCTGAGGCTTTTCGGCTGTTCTGCGGACATGGCATGGTTTCTATGGTCTGTCCACCAGCAAAGAGAAGGTTGTACCATTGGCCTGCCAAAGTACCAGGGACCATTGGACATCGTATGCCTGTTGCCTTGCTGGCTTGGATAGCCCTGGTTTAGTATCCTCAACAGAAGTAGTAACTATTTTTTTTTTACAGCTGCTTGGGCAGAAGGAGGCTGTGTCTAAGTAATGGGTTTATTACTTTGCAAACATCACAGTTTGGTAGCAATCCTTGCTAGGAGCAGCCCTAAAAAGACTTGAACGTACATGAATGATCTTCTCAATACCTCAGGTGTGTTGAGTTACTTTGAGTTGAGTGTATGCTCAAAACCTCGAGTGTGTTGAGTACTTGTGGACTGATGATTACTGCAATGAAGCCATGGTTTGTCTGGGTCGCGGCTGGTAACAAGGAGATGTGGGGAAGCCTGCAGTCTCACAAAAAGGGGCTGAATTCTCTATTTCTCTCCTCTCCCCAACCTTCCCTTATAAGAACAAGATGATTTTTCTGAGTCCTGGTTATCTTGGTGCAACCACATAAGAAGATTCAAGGCCAATAAATTTTTCTGAGACCCATAAGGTGTTTGAGGCAGTGGCTCTCATCACTGGGGAGATGTGGTGCCCTCTTTGGAAGGATCTCGGTGCCAGGTGGGACAGCACAGGCTTGTGAGGACAAGGAGCATGAGTACCTCTCTCACAGTAGGACACTCCCTGAGCCGAGCTGTGGCGTATCAGTACTTCTGCCTTTCAGAAAAGGCTTGTTGCTTACAAGGTGGAACAAGGGATTGAAAAAATCCCATCTTGTTCACTTTTCCTTTCTTGAAAAAGTGGCCTTAGCTTTTTGCAATACTTGAATAAGTGTGTACCTGCAGAAGATCTTCAGTAGCACAGTGATAGAGAACTTTTCAGTGACTATTCTGCGAGTTCTGACTTTCATATCCCTTTGCTACCTTAAGAATATTAGGAAAATAAAGTACCTTTCAGCAGAGAAACAGTGGAATCTTGTAAGATATTTAGTGCATCTGAAGTGTTTACAAATCAACTATAAAATGGAGAAAAGCAAACTATTGAACTTATTTGTAATTTAAAGGTTAAATGCAAAAATATATATAGACGAAAGAGGGATACTGTAATTAACCTGCATTTACTAGTTTTTTCCTTGACTTTGCAGAGCCTTTTGATACACATTTGCAAAGCCGCCCTTAGGGAGGCTCAGTCTCCCTCTGTACTGTGTTGTGGAGATGCTGAAAAGAAACCTGTTTACTGTGTACGTGTAAATAACCTGGTAACTTGGTTTTTGGGCCAGTTTCAGATAATGTTCACATCCAGAGCAGCTTTGCACAGTAGGCAGACCCAAGGATGTGGAGGTTTGGGTTTTTTTTAATGTAATTAAGAAGTGTAAAATAACCAGGGTGGTCCCTGTGTACACCAGTGTAAATATCTTTGGTAACTGAAATGTACTTTAAGAGAACAAAATCTGTAAATAAACTGATTTATAAATTAATCTTGTTTCTCAGTTCTTTATAAAATGGAGCTGTATAATTTCCCAAATGGTTGCTAAATCTGAAGGTGTCCTGGAGATTCGTCCCTTGTAAGTCCCCCTTTCTGTCTGATGCTGTACTTGGGATGCCAATCACAGTCCATGAAATCCCATTAGAGTTGCCTTAATTATAAACATAATGTTATTAGAATTTCCTTGTTCTTAAAGCCGAGTGTTGATAAAAGCAAAACCAGAAAATAGCATTGCGTAATCATGGCCGGAGTGCACGGCAATACTCCTTGTGCATGTTTATTTAAAATAGGTTTGAAAAACTCATGGTTTAAAACATTTGGGGTGAGGGGAAAAAGCTATTTTTGTCTCAAACAGTCTTGGAATTAAATTCTTCAGAGCCTCAGTCTTGTTTCAGATCCCTCAATTAGGCTCCTAAATTGTTACAGCTCTATAGAGCTGCTATTATCAGCACCGATCACTTCTTCACCGAGGGGGAAAACGTTGCTCCCTGGAGACTTTTACTGATGCAACATTACTAAATCTCTGCTGTTTCATTTCCAGGAAAAAAAAAAATCCACTTTAACATGTGAAAGGTCCCAGAGCTCTGTTAAGAGGGTGGCTGAACAGTCATGGTGCCAAACCACAGCTGTGCGGGCACGTGGCGACCAAGTGGCAGCATGGGATGTGTAAGAACAAGCATGATTCTCGAGCCACCTCGGTGCCTACAGCTGCTGCTGCTCCTCTGCCTCTGCTGTGTCACCGATTAACGTACAGCCCAGCAGAAAAGGCTTTGCTTCCCGTTTGCTACAGAAGTCTACAAAACCCAGCGTTGGTCAAGGATGCTGTGTGGCAGTCTCCTTCTCGCCACTCTTTGCCTGGGAGAGGTGTTTGCATCAAACCGGGGGGGCCTGTGTGAACAAACCTGCTGCAAAGGCATTGCTCTGTGCTGAGCAGTTATTTTCTCTTTGCTTTTCCTTAGCAGAGGTGTCTCATCCTGGAGGAGGACTTGCTGTGCTCGGACTTCCATTACGGAAGCAGCTTTGCTGCAGTCCTGCGGTGCCAGCATGCCGTAGGAGTAATTCTCAGCGGAGCATGCCAGGAACACCGTCCACAGCCCTCGCACAGACAGAGAAGCTTGTCACAGCCCTCTGAGCTCGGGGGTTGAACCGGCCAAAGCTCGGCAGTGGGTCGTTTGATGTCCAAAGGGCCGAGACAAAGCGGTGCTGCAGCCTCCGTGCTCTCATTACCAAGCAGCAGGAGAGCATCCGTGTCGCTGCTTTCCTCACCCTGCAGCGTTTTTGCTCTGCGTGTCCTGTGTTTTTGGACAGTGATCTACTTGCAGCCGTCAGCATCCATCCCTGGAAGTGGCTTAGAGTGCATTTCACATTGAGGAAAAAAAAAAAAATTGATCTGTGCTTCTCTGGCTGAAGAACTGGCTTCCCTTTCAAAACAGCTCGAGTGGTGGGAACGCTGCCACGGTGCTCTGGCGAGTGACACAGCAAACTGCTGCATTGCTCCTGCTGTCCTTGCCCAGGATGCCCGGTAATCAGCTTGATGAAGGCTCTCATTTCCTCATTTGCAAGTCTACGTTGCTTCACTTTGGCACTGACTTTCTACGGCAGTGTTTGTGCAACTCTTCCCAGAACCCTTGGAGCGCAGTTCCCTTCAACAGCTGTTTCACCCGTGGACCTGGTGAAACTCCTGGGTTGGGCAACGGCACGCAGCCGCTTTCCCAACGGCACGCTGGAGCGAGTGGGACTGTTTTGGTGCCTCCCTTCCCGGGTGCCACCCAGATGCCTCCCCAGGGAGGTGGTGCCAGCGGCAGCCACCGCACATCCTCCAAATGCCTGGCAGAGCGCTGGAGCACCTGAAATGTTGACTCTGCTCCAGACGTGGCTGCGCCCTGCCTAGCGCAAGGGCTTCTGCAATATCCAGGCTCTCATTAATGCAGCCCTGGGAAGAAAAGGAGCCGGTGGGGAGCTGCTGGAGGCCAGCAGCTCTCTTCAGAGCACAGGAAGGAGAGGATGGGGCTGCCTGGCTGCTGGCACCCAGCCCGCAGCACGGGCCATTGGCAGGCAGGAATGCAGATGAGATGTGATGGAGTTGGAAAACCTTTGGAGTTGGGTCCTGTGGGGGAGGGAAAAGCACCCTGTGCGGTCTGGAAACTGGAGCAAACCAACCTGTAGCTCCAGGTTTGCACCATCCTGCCTCTTCCCCAGTAGGATCTGGCAGAATTTTGGGGAAAACAAGGAGAATAGAGCTGTCGGGGGGCAGCAGCTCTATTCGGGAGGGTGAGGGTTGGGCAGGAGTGGGGAGATGTTTGGGGGAAGGTGCCTTCTTTTGCCTGCCGAGCGTGGCCTGTTGAGGATGTCCTGGAGCTCGTCTGGTTGGTTCCTACTTTGAATGTTTCTCCTGGCCCCAGTTTTCCATCCCTTGGCTCTAGGTGTTCCAGACCTGCCATGTCCCTTGGGCTGTGTTCCCTCCCCAGTGTTGGTTCTTTGCAGGCGGACTTGTCTGTCACAGCCCGTCAGGGCCTGGGCTGACTCAAACCAGGGTTTTGTCTGTGAGGTTGCTGGAGGTGGAATTAACTCGGGTTCTGGGTGGTGTCCCAGAGCTTTTATTTTCTTTTATTCCAGCAAAATAAAGGAGGCTGCAGGGGATTCTCCCTTTCATGTTGCTTGGCTGGAGGAGCTCAGCGAGGAGCCTGGTCTGGTGTCCGTGTCCTGCTGCATTGCTCTGTGGAGATGATGGAGCCGGTGAACCTGAGATGGGGCACACCGGTCCTTGGGAGGTGAGACCTTGCTTACATCGCAGGACTACCACCAAAGCAAGAGAGGAGTGTGCTCCGTTCTCATCCATGTGGTATTCTCAGTTTCATGTGCTGCAATTAAGCCAGCTGCCAAATTATGATGTGGCAAATCTGGGTGGTGTGGCCTCCTCCGATCTGCTCCTGGAAGCTGGGCAGATGAGCTGGAGTGGAAAACATCTGCTCTGCACATCCTGGGTCATGGGGATGATGTATGACTTTAAGTAGATTTGCAGGTAAAACGTTTCCTACCAGACATACCAAAGACAGCACAGGTCCCCCCAGGTCCCTCTGAAAAGAGCAAGGGCAGCGTCACTGCCGTCCTTCTGAGCAGGGATGAATCAGCAGAGGGTGAATAGCAGAAAGGGGCTGGTACTGCCGTAGTCTCTCTGCAGACACAAACTATGTGAACACATTCATCACATCCTGAGAATGCACCCCGGATTTTCTTTTACGTCTATTGTTATTACAGGCTGGTTGGGCTTGAAAGATAGAAATCAAGTGTATCCGAACCAGCCTGCCTCGCGTAGTCGGCAGTGGCTGGTTACAAGGGGCTTCCCTGGTCTTCATGGGCACGAGCCTGGCAGAGCCCACGCAGGGAGAGGGAAGCAGGTGGAGTTCGCATCCACTCCGTGCGTTATTCCCTGTCTCGGCAGAGCCGCGGAAGCTGGCGGGTTTATCATGCAGGCGCTGACAAAGGTCTTGTCTGAAACCACATCTCAGTGGAGGTGTGACTGGTGCCACCAGTGGAAAAGTGCCACCTGGACGGGAGTGTCCCAGCTGCCTTCAGCCAGCTGGGAGGTGGCAGGCAGGGACAATTTTCACTCGCTCGCTGAGGCTGGGTGGAGATGCTAATTGGGGAAATGGCGCTTGTTCTTTTATTTAGAGAAAGACCACGCTTTAAGCGGTGCTGTGCTCCAGATCGAGGAGGGCTTTGCCGAGTTCTTCAGTCCATCTTGTGAAGGCTGAAGAGAGAGGAAAGCCACCGAGCCTCCTCTGCAGCTGGTATTGCCGAAGCGCTCGCAGGGGAGTTGGATGTGAACTCCTCTGAAATGCCAGGGCTGGGTGACGGGGTTGTCGTGATTGTGTCATGAGTCTTGCATTGGTTGCATGTTTTTCTTGGAGTCAGTTCCTGGAATCACACAATTAGGCAGGAATGTGTTCTTTAATTTTCAAGGAAGAAAGTCCATTTTGGGATCTCCCCGGCCCCAAGTCTTCACAACTAAAGGGAAGTAAGAAGGTGCTGGGTTGGCTCTATCTGGCCATTTGGAACTGTTGGAGTTTTGCAGCCAGATTCATGCTTTTAAAAATGGTCAGTAGAAACCTTTCCCCAGTTTCCAAAGGACGTTCAGTCGTCCTCCCCAGTGCTTCAAGGGCTGAATACATAAAAGCCCAACTGCTCTTTCCTCGTCTCGTCTCTAACCCAGCACAGAGGTGATCAGAGGAGCTCTTTGTGTCTGTGAAAATGACCCATTTTGGACGCACAAAACAAGTCATACAGGGCTTAAATTATTTTGATGAGATCTTAGCGGCCTTTGAGGCTCTTGGCAGGTTGATGTTGCCCACACCTCATGGACTTCAAGGAGATTCCTGCTGGCTGTTAGGCAGGGAAAGGAGATGTCAGAGCTGATAGGCTTTAATGAACTAAAGCCAGCCCTGGGCTGCTGTGCAGGGACTTGTGCCGTGTGGGAAACTCTGTGGTGGTCCTTAGCCCATGGGCTTGCTACGGGGGAGCGAAGCACATCTCTTTCCAAAGTTAAGGATGCTGAGGTGGCTGCCTCAGGTTTTGTTCTGCACCACAGCTGAAAACCAGGTTGGTTCCTAAATGTGCCACGAGAGCTTTAGGTCTGGCTGGGGGCTCAGCAGCTGGGCATCCCAGGTCACCCACCCCTGAGCTTTGCTAGCAGCGAGGGGATACAAAGCAAGAGAGGACAAAAGCCAGTGCAGGGAGGGCATTTCCAAAACCTCCACAGACTTCTACCACTTCTGGATTTTTTTTTTTTATATTCATCAAATTAAATGGATTCTGAAATCCATCTTAAGCTGGGTCATTTCAAAATCTCTGCTTCATCTTTGGCTTTCCATGCCCTGCCTGGGGGGTGTTCTGCAATGAAAATCCAGCTCTTCCTGGTTTAAGGCAGAAGAAAAGCCTCATCTCTTGCTTTGCAGCAGGGTTAAAAGGGAAGAAAAAGGCTATTTGGGCAAGTCTGTGCCTGGAAGGCCCCACACCCTGCCGCTGAAGGAGGCTATTCCCTGGGCAGCGGTGGGGACAGGACGTGCCAGCCTGGCGGCAGGGACCTCGGCATCTCCCGGCAGCCGGAAGCAGGAGCATCCCCACCCCGGGGCTTTGGGGGATGAGCAATGATGTGGCTCACTTCAAAAGGAGTCGGAGCCCCGGGGTGTAGGCTCTCACCCATCTGCCTTCAGGTTAGATGCTGCTTTTGTATCTAAAAAAAAGATTCAAAGAATTTGGGCTCCCTGGGAGGGAGAGGTGAGCTGGATGGGGAGGCTGCTGGCAATTATGGTGATGCTGAGTGCCTCTCCTTTGCTGTGATAACCTCATCAAGCCCTTAAAATAAGGACTTTAGCCCAGGGTAAAATAACGGTGATGACATCCCAGAGCACAGGGATTTTTGTCTTTTAAGTCAGGGCAAGGTCTCTGGCAGTAGCCAGGGCCCACCCTTCACGCAGCCTCTCTGTCCTAGCGGGGCAGCAAGGTGTGATAATCCCGTCAGCATTTAATTACGGCTGGCCTGGCTGCAGCAAACTATCTTTTGCCTTCGTTTGTATCAGCCTGGACCTGAGGAGGACGTGTGGCAGCAATCCAGCAAGGGCTCTGTCTGCTGGGCTTTGTCCCCTGCAGCGGGGCTGTTTTGGGGAGCCCTGCAGCTCCCCCAGAGCCATGCCTTGTGGTGAGGCCCCTGCCATGGCAAGGCTTGGCTGGGGCAGGCTTGTTTTTCTAGCGTGGCAAGTCTGCCTAAACTACTTAGGTGGGGCCCGACACGGCTAATGGCCTTCCTGGGGACAGAGCCAACAACCAGCCCTCCCCAGCCATGGGTACCCCAGTGCCAAGGGGCCTCAGGGGCTGGGGAGGGAGCGGAGGGATGGATTTCGGTGCTCTGGCCACCCTGGCGGTGCACGGCTCTGCCCCGGGGTGCTGGACAATGGCCACCTTCCGCCCCAGGAGCCAGTGACGTGGGGGTGTGCGTGAGCAGTGGCACGGCTGGGCTGTGCCCGGAGGCAGGGCTGCCTGGGAGGGATGGCTGGGGAGGAGGAGGATTGTGGGGCTCCTTGGTGCGCATCCCTGGTAGGGTTGGAGGGAGGGCAGCCAGGTTGCCATGGTCCCCATCCAACAGCGTATCTGGGCAAGCACGGCCTGGTGCTGGTGGCTGATGTCAGCGTGTCCCACCCTCTGGGGTGACCATAAGGGTGGCACTGCAGCTCTTGGGTGTGACTCATTCACTGTCCCCTTCCCTGGGTGTATCAGGGTTATATCATGTCATTCTCTTTGTCCCTGGCAGGAGGGCAGCGCTGGGGCCTCACACCTTGCCCAGCACTCTGGGGGCTGCCTCATGCTGGGGAGGGGCTATTGGGGGCCCCCCATGATGTGGGGGTGCTGCGGGGGGTACACCACTGCGCGCCCGACAGGGGGCGCCGCCGTGCGGGCTGCTTTGGCACCGCCCACTCCCCGGCCACGCCCCTTGTCCCCGCCCCCTCGGTGGGCGTGTCCGGCGGGCGGCCCGAAAGGCGGCGGCGGGCGGCGGCGCGGGGCCTGGCGGCGATGTGGCGGCGGCGGCG
>VZTO01015672.1:67496-88166 GCA_013400615.1 Syrrhaptes paradoxus
GGGGGAGACGGGGGGCGGCGGCGGGGGGGGGTGCTGGTGGCCGGCGGTGGCCCTGCTGCTGGGGCTGTGGCTGCCGGCGGCGCGACCCCGGGCGCTGTACACGGCTAACGACCCCCTGGAACTGCTGGGGGCCGGGGCGGAGGGGCGGCTGCTGGGCTCCCCCAGCGCCTGGGTGGTGGAGTTCTTCGCCTCCTGGTGCGGGCACTGCGTCCACTTCGCGCCCACATGGCGGGCACTGGCCCACGACCTCCGCGGTGAGTCCCCTGCCCTGCGGCCCCCCTTTTCCCCTGCCCCCCCGCCCCGGCAGCACCCCCAGACCCTCCCTGCGTCCTTGCCCTTGTTTCCCCCCCCCCCCCCACTGGCCCACGACCTCCGCGGTGAGTCCCCTGCCCTGCGGCCCCCCTTTTCCCCTGCCCCCCCGCCTCGGCAGCACCCCCAGACCCTCCCTGCGTCCTTGCCCTTGTTTCCCCCCCCCCCGCATCCCTGTCTCTATTTTTTTCCCCATTTCATCCTCTGTGTGTCCCCCCCGTATCCTCATCAGCACCCCTAAATCCTTGCTGCATCCTTGTCTGTTCTATCAGCACCCTTAAATCCTCCCCGCGCTCCTGAATCCCTCCTGCACCCTCATCCTATCATCCTCATCCCATCATCATCGTCCTCGTCCCATCATCCTCCCCTCCCTCAGCGCTGACATCCTCCCTGCATCCCTGGCCCTGCATCCCTGGCCTTGCATCCTCGGTCCCGCCAACACCTCTGCATCCCTTCTGCACCCTCCCCATCAGCACCCCTCACTCCCCTCTGCCTCATCCTCCATCAGCACCCCTAACTCCCCCTGCATCCCTGCCCCAGCCTCACTGGAGCCTGGTGGGGAGGCCCGTGCCCCCACTGTGATGCCTAGGACACCCCCACCCCATGGCCGTGCCCAGCTTAGCAGCATCCCTGCACCCCCTTAGGCTGGGAGAAGCTCAGGCTGAGCCTGCTGCAGTTATGGGGGGGTCCTGCTGCACCCCCAGCCCCTCCCTCAGTCCCGCTGGCAGGGCGCTGATCCCAGCTGGTTTGTTCCCAGCTTTGACCTTCGTGTCAGGCCTGGCTGGTGCCCAGCCCTGCTCGGGGACCCGAGCACCCGGTCCCGTTGCCGGGGCTCCTTCTGCCTCTCCTGGCATCCCGGAACGTGCACGGCTTCTCCCGGTTAATGTGCTAATTAATCCAGCACGGGTGCTGCCGGGTGAGTCAGGGCGCTGGGCAGGACGGGCATCCCGTCCCTCTGAGGAGATGCCGTCAGTGCTCCCCAACAGGGCAGGATGTGAGGAATGGGGTGCGTGCCTGGGCCCCGCGGGGGAATGCCGCCTCTCCTGGCCCCTCTCCAAAATGGGGTCCCCCTAGGGCTCCCCGCTGCAGAGCTTGGATGCAGATGGGGTGCCCGCAGAGGCAGGGCAAAGCCGCCCCTGTGCCACTCGGCATCCTCGCTGCCAATCCCACGGGTGGATTTTCACAGGGAGGATGCCAGCGTGACCCGCGGGCACCACGTGCCGATGAGTCCAGGAGCCTGCAGTAGGGCTGGGCACCGGCCCTCCTGTGCCCCTGGTGCCGGGGCAGCAGGAAGTCTGCCCCATGACAGTCCCAGTGGGTCCCTATCTCCAGCAGGAGTATGGCGTGGGCTCCATCTGTGTGCCATGTCTGTCCCCATCTTACTTGAAGGAAAGGCTGGGTGTTCTCTGATTTGCATCCTTTACACTAAAAAGGAGCCATTTCAGAGCTTTTATCTCCATTTTGCTGCTGGCTTTCGGATCCCCCTGCTTTAATGCCTCCATGTCCTCTTTTCTTCGTCTCTGTGTCGCCCCAGGGACCTGCTGATCCTCCCTGGGGAGGCTGGAAACCTTTCCAGGGAGCAGATGCTTGATACCTGGGCTGGCTCTGCCACGGTGTCCCGGCTGCTGGTTTTGGGTTGTTCTGACCGTGCCCTTGGTCTGGGGTGGGACAAGCTGGAGCCCGTGCTCGCTGCTCTCCCCGGCCACAGTTATCCATCCTTCCCCTTCTCCCGGCGGGAGGGAGGCCAGGCAGGCAGAACCAGCCGGGCAGGCAGCCGCGGGCAGATCTGCTGCACAGGGAGGGCAGGGTGTGCAAAGCCTGGTCCCGCCTCGCACGGCATTCACCCTGCTCCTGCTGCCGGAAAAGTAGGGCACCAAACCGGCACGGACCGCAGCTGCAGGTATTCAGGGCTTGGAAACCACCCCTGGGGCTCCTGTGAGGGGCGAGCCGGGATTTCAGGGCCAGGAGGAGCCGCAGTAGGAGATTCTCACCGTCCCCGCAGCGGCTGTGGGGACCAGGGCGGTTTCTGGGGCTGACCCTGCATCCTCTGTCCCCGCAGAGTGGAGGCCGGCGGTGATGTTGGCAGCCGTCGACTGCGCTGACGAGGCCAACCAGCAAGTGTGCGCCGATTTTGGGATAACCGGCTTCCCCACACTGAAGGTAAGGGCTGTGCACGCCGGGCACTTGCTAGTGCTGTGGTTTTACTGGGCTTTTCCTTTTGGCCTGTCCCTCTCTTGCTCAATCAGATTGACGGCCCTATTGTACCAAAACATTCCCTTGAGGCTTTGCAGACTGGAGCTGTTTCGCCCTTCCCCAAAATGTATGTGCGGCTGGGCTGCAGCCGGCGCAGCTGCTGGGTGATGGAGCAACAAGGAGGGGGAAAACCAAAACCCAGCTTTGTGGTGAAACATAGAGGCTGGATCTCTCCTAGGACTGAGCAGAGGCTGAGACCTGAACTGGAAACGCCTGGGAAAGGGCTGCTGGGGGGTGGAGAGCAGCTGCAGGGTTTTGGAGGAGGACACAGGGATGCTATGGGTGGCAGGCCTCCCTTGAGACCAAAGAGAAGGAATAACCAGCCATGCTTTTAGTCCTGGCTCACAGGCTCAGCCCAAGGTGGGGACAGATTTGGGGGTTTGCCACGCTTGTACCGCAGCCCTGCCCTGGGGTCTCACCAACACCCGCTGCCTGAGCACCCCCTGCCCCTGGGACATCGACTGGAACATCTCCCGGGGCTGTGCCGTGCGCTGATGTGGCAGTGGCAGGAAGTCCCTTGCTTTGCGTCCCTTGTCCCCGCCAAACACCTTTTGCAAACAGCCTGCGCTCCCAGCCCAGCCTGCAAAGCAAACACCGGCTGACGCAACCCAGCCTCGCTGCTCGGGCTGCACCGCAGGCATGGAGCTGCTGCAGAGCCCAGGAGTGGGGAAAAACCCCCTTCTCCCGCTTTGTGAGAGCTCTGGAGTAGGGAGGCAGCAGTTTGCAGGATCGGGAAGGTCCTGGCTGCCTCCTGGGGACACCTGCCCTGCTGCCTGCTGGCACTGGACACAGCTCCCAGCCCTTGCCTGCATCCCTCCCTGGTGGGGATGCCCCATAAGATGGGGACACGGCCAGGACCTCCTTCTGCAGTGGCTGGTGTCCGTGTTCTGTAACGTGGTGGGGAAACAGAGGCAGAGCCAGACTGGGGGCAGTTCCTGCCTGCTGGGCTGCACTGCCCCCCGTCCCTCTCTAAACACTCCCACTCCAGTTTTCTCTTTTTTTTTTTCCTTTCCCTTACAGTTCTTTAGAGCTTTTAGCAAGAAGGCAGAGGATGGGATAAGGATTATCAGTGAGTATTCAGAGACACGTTTTTTGGTTTTGGGTTTTTTTACCCTGGATATGAATAGCCCTGCTGCCCACATCCCCCATGCTTTGGGACCTGGGGGTGCAGCTCGGAGCAGCTCCCCTCGGCTCAGCCTGTGGGACTGCCTTCCCCAGCACTGACCCCTTGGCATCCTGTCCCTCTGCAGGTCCCAGTGCCACCATCGAGGACCTGCGCCGTGCCATCATCACCAACCTGGAGCAGAGCCAGGATGCCTGGCCACCCGCCTGTCCTCCGCTGGAGCCAGCGAGGTAGGGGCGGTGTCATGGGGGGGTGGCTCTGGTGGCCCCCATCCCATGGAGAGCAGGTTTCCAGGGAAATCCTGAGCCAAAAATGAGCACGGAGCAGCCGCTGCATCGCCCACATCCCAGGGAGACGCAGATGACCCAGCCGGTCCAGAGCCATTTGTGTGGCCTGGAGGAGATGGGCCATGTTGTTGCACGTCCTAACGAACCTGCTCATTAGCCTTAATTAGAGCAAGTGGGACATGGCAGTGCCGTGCTATGCCGGGTGAGGCCGCTGCTGGTTAGTTCCTGCCCTGAGGAAGGGCGTTCTTGATTCGGTAGAAGTTTATTGGGGTGAGTTGTCTTTGCTGGGCATGAGAAGTTGCTCCGCCATCCCGGGAGGGAGCATTTGGCTTTCCCAAAGCGATGGTCAAACTGGGAATGTGCTTCAGATCTCCGGTGCCTCCACATCCTGGTTCAGGTTCATTGCTGGTTTCCCCCGGGTGAGTGCGCAGCTCCTGCCCTGCTTTGTTTTCTGCCTCCTTGGCTGACCTCGGTGGGTTTTCTCAAAGCCTGGGAACCAGAGCAGAAAATTGGGCTGGAAACTTTCAGCGGGGAGGAATTGCCTGCTCAGCGGGGCTGAACCCGCCCCGGCATCCCCTGCCGAATCCTGGAGGATGAGAGCCGAGCTCCTTTCAAGCGGGAGAGCAGAGCATCTATCCGGCACTGCCATCCTCTTCTCTTTTGCAGCGCGGCGGAGGTGCACACCTTCTTCCAGAGGAACAAGGACCAGTACCTGGCGCTGATCTTCGAGAAGAGCAACTCCTTTGTGGGCAGAGAGGTTGGTACAGCTGTGTTTATCCCCCGTTTCTCTCGAAGCCCGTGTCCCCAGTGCCTTTGGCAGGACAGTCCTCTCCTGGCAGCCGCCCAGGTGGGGTTGGGGGTCCCATTGCCCCCTCCCCATCTGACCCCGGGGCCACTGGGCTTGCAGGTGGCACTGGACATGGTGCAGTATGAGAACGTGGCAGTGAGGAGGGTGCTGAGCAGCGAGGAGGAGCTCGTGGAGAAGTTCGGCGTCACCACCTTCCCCTCTGCCTACCTGCTCCTGCGCAACGGCTCCTTCTCCCGCCTGCCCGTGTGAGTGTGGGGCATGGGGGCATGGGTTTGGGGACCCTGGGGGGGTGCCAGGATTGTGCCCCGTCTTGCTACTCTCCTCTAATTGTGGGAAGGTTCGTTAGGAAGGAGACGATGGCTGGGTGGGGCAGGGGGCTGCTGGTGGGCATGGAACAGGGCTGCCAGCGCTACCTGGAGCTGGTGAGAGGGGAAAAATGGTTTGTGACCGAGCTGTCCCTCTGCAGAGCACCCTGTGCCTGCTCTCGAGGTCTGGGTTGCCCGTCTGGCCAAGCCTTCGGTCTCCTTTGGTTCCTCCTGGGAGCCGGGGGCTGTTTGGGGGGGAAGATGCTCACGGCTTCTCCTTCCTCGCAGGCACGTGGAGGCGCGCTCCTTCTACACCTACTACCTGCGCATGCTCTCGGGCGTTACTCGCGGCTCCTACAAGCTGAACGCAACCATTGGTGCTTCCAATGAGACCGCCGCGTCCCTGCTGAAGCATGCCGACCGGTTAGACACCCCCCAAAATAATTTTGGGGCAGCGTTGGGGAGGGGAGGAGGTGGGAAAAATGGGCTGGGACCACCATGCCTTTCCCCTGGGGAAAACCCCTCCGAATCGTGGTGGGTGCGGATGGAGGGGCTGATGATGGATCGTGGTGTGTTGTGTTGCCCCCCACAGCTCCAAGGTGTACATGGCTGACCTGGAGTCCACGCTGCACTACTCGCTGCGGGTAGAGGCTGCACGCCCCGCCGTGCTGGCCGGAGACCGGCTGGACACCTTCCGGTGCTACGTGGCCATGCTGGTGAAGGTGAGGAGCTTTGGGTGGTGGCAGAGGAACTGTCCCCCCTCCACGTAGTTATTTATAAAGTGAAATGTAAATACAGGACGTGGGTCACCACGTCCCAGCACTCCCAGGTAGTGAAGCATGGTGGTCTCTGATGCAAGCCCTGTGTCCTAGCATGTCCCATGGCTGCTGTGGGGCTGTCCCCATCCCCATGGATCTCCAAACTCAGCCCCGAGCCCCAGTGGGAGCTGAGAGCAGGTGACGGAGAGTTTCAGACGGGAGGTGGGGTTTTGGGTATTGGGGGGCAGAGCAGGGTGGGTGCTTGCGGGGGGGTGTGGAGGCAGTAGGACTTTTCAGAAGAGATGCTGTCACCTGTTGGGGAGGCAGAGATGATCAGAGGGGTTTGTGACTCCCATCGCCTGGTTTGGATGCTGGGCTCGGGGAGCTGATCTTTGTGGGCTTCTTCAATAGTCCGGGAAAGGGACTCCTGCTCCGTGTCAGGCTCTGGAAGAGCCTAATTGAAGGTCTTTTTTCTTCTCTTGGGCTCAATGAAACTGAAGGGTGTCAGAGCTTTGAGCCAGCAGAAGCGGGGCAGTTTAATTCCCTGCTGCGATGGAACGCTGCGTGTGGCTGAGATTTCCACTGCTGGGGTTGCAGGAGCCCTGTCCCTGTCCCAGCCCATGCTCCTTGGCAGCCCTCCCCTGGCCGTGCCCACCTTCTGTGCTCCCTCCTTTGTCACCCAGGGTCTCACGCTCAGTTTGGACCTTGTGTAACCCTCGCGGATGTGTGGGACACCCCCTGCTCCCACCCCTGCCCGCTGTCCACCAGCAAAGAGTTCCAAACGCAAGCCACTGGTGCAACGAGTGTTAAGTTCTCAGCTCAGAGTTTTGTATGTCCCTTCCTCCTCTTGCCCCCCAGCTGTTGCCCTTGCTATTTCTCCCTTGACGGAGATCCGCAGGGTTAGGGAAATAAATCCCCCCATCACACCCCCTCCCTGGCCAAGGGCACGAGCTTGCCTGGGCAGTGGGGAGTAGCATCAGTTTTATTTGATTGCCTTTTAATTCTTCCTCCAAACCTCCCCCTTGATGGCCAAGCATCGGATTTGGCGAGGAGGGAAAGCTGTGTCCCTGCCGCAGGGTGGTGGGTACCGGCACATCCTGAGGATGCTGGGCCGTGCTGCCGTTGCGATGCTCATCCACAGGACGGAGCAGCAGCCCCAGGATTGCTGCCAGCCTGGCGGGGCTCTGGCCGTCCCAGCATCCTTAACTGTTGCCTTCCCAAGAGGTTTTTAAGGCAAGGAAGGGGCGGGGGAAAGATCCTGGCGTGGAAAGAGGCGGTGGCTAGAAAGCAGGGCATCGCACGGCAAAGCTGCCGAAGGAGAAGCAGGAGCGACAGTGTTTTGCGTCAGAAATATCGTATTGCAGATGGCTTCCCCTGCAAATTTGGGACTTTTGGGGTGATTCCCCACGGACCTGGGGAGAACAGCTCAGACTTAAAGAAATGCTCCTTCCTTTCGCTTCGCTGTCACTTTTCCTGTGTGCTGCTGGGCTCGCCCTCCCTGTGGGTCTGTCCCTCTGTCCTTCCGTCAGTCCCCTGGCGGGCTGTCCCTCTCCTCGGGGCACCGGCAGTTTTAAAGTGCTGCTGCTAATCGGCTTTGCTCTGACTTATGGTCAGGGTGGCTTTTTGCCTCCCTCAGATGGGGCTGGGGTTCAGAGCCTGAACAGGCACACAGGGACCTCGCCACCCTGGGGGGGACACGCCGTGGTCCCCAGTCCCTCAGGGCTGGACACCCAAACCTTGCTGGGACCACGCTGCCATGGAGGATGCTGGTGCTGCCTGCAGCCTGTCCCAGCAAACTGGGGGTGTCGCCGGGCTGTCCCGCTGCTTGTGGGGGGGTTCTGGGTTTCCTCACCCCTCTCCCTCCTCTGCAGTACTTCCCCGGGCGTCCCTGCGTGCAGACCTACCTGCAGTCCCTGGACAGCTGGCTGAGGAACTGGACGGAGCCCGAGCTGCCCCGCAGCGCCTTGAAGGAGGCCATGAAGAATAACAGAGACGTAAGGCACTCGTGGGACCCCGGGCCCCACTCTGCTCCCCGCACCCCTGTCCCTTTCCCCCCACCCCGCCTTATCTGCCAGCTCCATCACGTCCTGTCCATCTGTCCCCCAGGCATCCCACCCCGCTGTGCTCCCCACCAATGTCACCTGGGTGGGCTGCCAGGGCAGTGAACCCCAATTTCGTGGCTACCCCTGCGGGCTCTGGACCATCTTCCACCTGCTGACAGTCCAGGCTGCCCAGAGCGGCCCCAACAAAGGTATCGGGGGGCCCTAGAGGGGGTGTCGGGTCTCAGGAAGGGGGTGGCACTGGTGGGGATGCTGTGTGGCGGGTCTGCAGGGAGCCTCAGAGTCGGGGTGCAGGGCTGCCACCTTGGCCGTGGGACTGTGATGGTGGGACTATGGGGTCCATACTCACTCTTCAGTCCCCCCAACATCCTCTACCTCCCCCAGAGATGCCGCTGGAGGTGCTGAACACCATGCGCTGCTACGTCCGGCACTTCTTCGGCTGCCGGGAGTGTGCTCAGCACTTCGAGGCCATGGCGGCCGAGTCCATGGACCGGGTGGCCAGCCGGGAGGAGGCCGTCCTCTGGCTCTGGTCCCACCACAATGAGGTCAACGCTCGCCTGGCGGGTAAGGGGGGCCATGGGGAGGGAACCCTGGGGCAGCTTCTCGAGGGAAAAGGGGAGGTGGAGGAGCACCCCTCCTCTGGGATGGAGCTGACAAATGGCTGCATGAGGGTGCAGCGGGGGTGACATCCCGCTGGCATTGTCCCCCATTACAGGGGACAGCAGCTGGTCGCGCAGCATCAGATTGCCCCGGAGATGCAGTCGGGTCTTACAGACTCCCTGCAGGGAGCTTCCCAAAGCCGCCGCATGCCCTTGGAGGACCCCTCCTCCCGAGACATCTCCTCCGAATGTCCCCATCCCTGTCCCCATTTCTATCCTCATCACCATCCCCAGCTGCTGCATCCTCTGGGGTGTTTATACCAGTACAGGGGGAGGTCTGCATCCTGTGTCCCTGCTAACCCCCTAACTGGCTGTGGTCCGCGCAGGAGGTGACACGGAGGACCCCAAATTCCCCAAGCTGCAGTGGCCTCCGCCAGACATGTGTCCCCAGTGTCACAAGGAGGAGCGGGGGGTGCACGTCTGGGAGGAGCCGGCCGTGGTCACCTTCCTCAAGGCGCACTTCTCCCCGGCCAACATCTACCGGGACTACACCGAGGCCGACCCTGTCCCCGTGGTCAACCTTGTCCCCATGGCCAGGGAGGGGGCAGGCACCAGGCTGGGCACCGAGAGCCCTCGGGAGGAGAGCAGGAAAGAGGAGGAAGAAGAAGAAAAGGAGATGGAAGGCGAGACGAGGTTCCTGGGGCAGCCGGGCTCCCCTGAACCGCGGCGTCCCACCATCGCGCGGCTGAACCCCAAGCTGCGGGAGGTGGGCGAGGACATCGTAGACCTGGACTCCTTCAGCGAGCGGCACTACAAGAGCCAAGCGCTGCGAGCGGCGGCCGGCCGGCGCCGGCGGATCAGCAAGCGGGACACCATCGCCCTGCCCCGGGATGCTGGGATGAGCAGGGAGCGCCGGCGGGCTCCTGGGGTCCTGGTCCGGGAGGAAGAAGAGGAAGAGACCGGGGAAGGCGTGCGGAAGAGCCCCTGGCTGAGGGTGCTGGGTTTGGGTTTCTCCCGCCTGGACATCAGCCTCTGCATCACCCTCTATTTCCTCTCCTCCATGTGTCTCCTGGGCATGTACACCTTCTTTCGCCTCCGCACCCGTGCCCGCAAAGGCCGTCCCGGTTTCCCCGTGGCCTGAGAGCGGTTGTGGGGTTCCAGGGGCTGCCCCCGGGCTGGGTGGGCTGCTGAGCCGGGGTCCCCCAGGACAGCGTTTGGTGCCTCGGCAGGAAGGTGTTGGGAGCTGCCCCCTCACAGCAGTCGCCCAACCCGGGATGGGGGGCAGAGGGTGGAGGGCTCTTTTTGAGGGGAAGGAGGTGTCAGAGCATCCCCTTTTCAGGTCGTGGTGACACATTTTCGGGTGCGTGGGAGCTGGGACCCCAACAGTATCTCAGCACCCAGCTGCCCTCAGGAGCTCCCCAGTGCTCAAACTGGGAAGCCCAGTCCCATGCTGGGGGGCAGCCCTTTGGGGTCAAACCACTAGTGGGGGCAGGAGGGTGGGGGTTTACCCCCAACCCAAAAAGCGGGCACTGCTGGGTGGGCAGTGGCAGTGGTGGGTTCAGCTGCATTTTGTGTGTCCCACACTTTGAGTTGCGGACCGGGACCCCCCGCCTTTCCTTGCCCCCTCCCTGCGCTGTTGCTCGCTCTCTGGTTGTCTTAGTGGAATAAATTATTTTTGCCAACGCCAGCCCCGCTGTCTCGGCTGGTCCCTGCCGTGCGGGCACACCAAGCAGCACCTCCCTTCCTTGCTGTCCCCCCCCCAACGGGCTGTCCCTGCTCCAGCTTCCCCATCACCCTGGGAGGAGCACTGGCTTGGTTTAAATCCTTTAAATATTTTTTATTGTTATTATTGTACATTTTCTCCTGCTTTTTGCTTCTGCATGCACCAGTGGCCAGCTGCCCCGCATACAGGCAGTGTGTCCCTGTGGTTGGGGTGGTTTCTCCTCAAGCAGCGTCATGAGGAGGGAGCTTGGGGGGGGGGGGGCCCAGGAAACTGCTGGAGGAAAATTGGCACAAGCCACGGAGCTGCAATTCAGTGTCAGCTGTGCCCATGGTCCAGAGACACATGTGAGCATCCCTGCATCCCCCCGTGGTCCAGAGACACGCGTGAGCATCTCTGCATCCCTCAGGGGTACGGGACCTTGGCAGGTGGGGGTCCCCTGCGCCTGTCCCTGATTCTCTCTGCCCTTTTATCCTTGTTAGGAATCATTAAGGAAAATGGTTGTTTTCCAGAGCTGGGGCCGGGGCCATCTGCTCCCCCGGCGCTGCCTAAATCCCCCTGTAACAAATTCATTGGGATTACGCTGCCCTCCTAATCCCGGCCCTTCCCTCCCACCTCTACGCGGGGGATTTAAAAGGATTAGAGCCTGGCCGATAATAAACTTTATTAAGGGGGAGGGGGAGTGTCAATCCGATTTGGAGCCTTTTTCTTGAGATCTTCACCTTGCCCAGGTGGGAGGCGAGGGCTGGCGGGATGCAGTGGGGGGGGCTTCCGTCATCTGCCATGGAAATAAATGTTCTCGCTCCATCTTTCCTTCTTCTGTGGTGTCTTTGCATGCATGGTCCATGGGGCTGGCACCCCTGCCTGCCACCACTGGCCCACTTGCCCTTGGCCATGTCCCCTGGCCGGTCCTGGTGGCCTCATCCTGGCCTGGAGGGGGACTCTGTCCCCCCCAGCCACGTGTGGGTCCTGCCCACCGCCGGGTGATGGATGGAGAAGGTCTCATCACTACAGCCTGGCTGCTTCTTTCTTGATTTCCCCGGGGGGTTTCTCCCGAACATCAATAACCCCCCCCTGCACCCCCTCCCCACCAGCTGCTCCCCTGCCTGGGACCAAGGGCTCACCATAGGGGGCTGCCTGGCTCCAAAATGTCCTGGGGGGGGGCTGCCAAAACTTAGGACAGGCTGTGGGGGTGCAGAGAATAGGGGTGTTGGGGGGGTTCAGCAGGAGAGTGCAGTGGGGGGATGCAGAAGGAGGGTGCAGGGGCTGAGTAGGTGGGTGCTGGGCTGGGGGGTGCTGCTGGAGGGGGGACAGCAGTCAGGGCTGCCCAGATTAGCATCCCCCCCAGCCCCGCCAGGGAGATTTCCAGGGCCAGGGAGTTAAAGTCGCTGTGCACGCAGGAAAAAGGGAGTCCAGTAAATAGACTTTCCGTAATCCTGTTTGGTGCAGTCCCAATCCTCCCAGTCCCGGCTCTCCTGGGCTGTGACAGCGGGGTGCCCCCCACCCAGCACCTGGGAAGGGCAAAAATGGGCTGGTGCCACCCAGGGGAGCATCCCCCACGCGGCCCCCCACCCTGGGGATGGTGGCTTTGGGGCAGGTCCCCAGCCAAGCCCTGGCACAGGGGGAGCAGCAAACTGTGCCATGGCCACACTCACGGGTGGGACAGACTGCCCCTGGGGGGACCCCACCCCAAGCCCCCCGAAAGTGCCCTCCCTGGTGGGGGTTACCCCCTCCCCAGGGCATCCCCAGGGCTAATTACCCAAATGGCCACAGGCTGGCGTGAGGCAGTCGCTATTCCCTAACACAATTTGCCCTCAAGTGCAATTTAATTTTCCGCCAGGCCGGTGGCCAGCCCCCCACACACCCAGCCACCCCCCACCCCTTCCCCACTCTCTCCCTCCTGCCTCGCCCCTCTTCCCTTTCTCTCCTCGGCAGGGACCAGACCCTTTCTCCGCTGACATCCCCCCTGTCCGCCCACGCTCTGGCCATAAAATCACCGGGGGGGATTCACTTAACATCAATTAATTTTTAATTACAATTAGCAACGCCCCGTTCGGCAGCACCGGCGAGGGGAGAGGCTTTGTCCGGCTGCTGGTGAGTACCTGGGTCCTGCTGTGCTTGTCCTTGCTCCATGCCACCCCTGGCCGTAGGGGTGTCTGTGGGATGGGGGTAATTACTGGGGTAACTAAGAAGTGGGGAGCAGTGGTGGGGGGCTCAGGGTGCCGCAGCCAGTGCTGCCCAGAGGGGGTGTTGCACCCTTGCAGCTTTGGCCCATGAATAAGTTCCGCCCTGGGGACTGGTTTTGTCACGCGAAGGGACTCTGGGAGCTGGGCTGAGACCTGGCAAACTCGCTGCACGGGTGGAATGAAGCCTTCTCATGGCTGAGCTCCCCGGTACCTGCTGATGGGGGGACACAGTTCACACCCCCCCAGGGCGTGGGTTTTCCTTGGACCCCCTCAATTCCACCCCTGTCGCACCTGGGGACGATGCACCAATGTCCCCATCAGTGACATGCTGCCCTCGGTGTCCCCACTACCCATGTGGCTGGGGGCACACAGCGGGTGGCTGGGGCTGGGTCCCGGTGAAGGCTCCAGGCTTTACCTGCTGGTTTATTATTAATTAATTAACACTGGCAGGGAGGGAGCGGAAGCACTGTCCCCACTTGTCTGCGGGTTTTGTGTCATCACATCACGCTGCTGGTGGCTTCATCCGGCTGCGGGGCCAGAGCAGAAGGTTCAGGCGATGCCAAGGATTGTGCGGGCAGAGCTCCCCCAAACTGACCCAAAAAATGCAACCTGATGAAAATCCCGACATTCCCCTTTCTGCAGGCTTGTCACTGCTGTCCCTTAGCTCTGCTTCAGCCCTGGGAGGAGGAGGAAGCCTAGAGGGGGAATTTCACACCCATCACATATAATGCCCCCTCCTCAGGCACCGCTAGGACCCAGCAGCATCTTGGGTGGCACAAAAGGGGGTTTGCTGGGCCAGTAGCTCCTGCTCACTTCAACCACCCTCTCCTCCCTGCATGCCAGGGTACCAGGGTCTGCTGGGGGACACAAACCTGAAAGAGCCCAAAAAAACCCTAAAAGAGCCCAAAAAACCCTAAGTGAAACCAAAACCCCACCAATGCGAGAAACAGGCAGACAGGAGGAAGGATGGAGGGGGACAAAGCAATAGTGTGACAGTGGGGAAGGGATGAAGGCTCTACCAGGAAGATGTGGTGAGCTGAGAGCAGGGAGGAAGATGCTGGTGGGTTTTTTTTTTTTTTCAGTGGACACGAAGGCTGGGCACTGCATGAGTCCCTTTGCTTGCTGGCCGCTGCCACGAATGATCCGGAGCAGGGCAGAGGGGGCTGGGTCAATCTGGTAAAGGAGAAAAATGAATGAAAATTGAATTCCCCGAGGAGGAGGTGGTGGAGGGAGCTGTTAGCCCGGCTGAGAGATAAATCAGAGCATGCTGGAGAGCGGAGACGGAGACGGCTCCCAGCAGCGGTGGAATAATTAGGGAAATAGGTGGGAAATGCAAAGTGGTGGGACAGGGAGGCCACGGGGCAGCGTCCGGCTGTCCGCACGGCCAGATAAACTTCTCCGCTGAATCTGCCTTAGGGACCTGCCTCTCTGTGTCCCCAGGCTGGCAGCCGTGCTCCAGCAGTGCCGGCCAGCTGGGGACCCCACTGGGGGATGGCAGCCCCTGCCCCAAGGGACTGGGGAGCGCAGGTGGCCAGGGGCGGTGAGGGCTGCTTGTGCTTTTAATGCACTTAAGAGCTGGTGCTTGATTTAGGGGAGAAGGGGAAGGGATGGGAGGGGATGGGATTCACCTCCCCTGTGGTGGGGAGCCAGTTTTGGGGCTTGGTGGGGTGCACGGGGGGGAGAGGAGGGCTCACTGCTGCAGTGAGTGCACACAGGTCTTTGCCCAGGGGTGTGAGATGAGCCAGCGGGGGTTTTGCTGGTAAAATGAAGCTTTGGGATTAAAAAACAGCAGTGTATTGAAAAACTAATTTTTTTTTTTTTTACTAAGGAAAGATCAGGCTTAATAAATTTATTAGGTTTTATTACTTTTTGTTTAAAAAAAAGTTTTTCAACTGCTGGCATGTCCCACCTGCACATTTCCTGAAGGGCCGGTTCAGGCTTTTTCAATAGGAAAAGCCTCTTCCTCGTTTGCGTTTCAGCGTGGAAACGAAGGCACATGTGAGCCGAGGGCGGCTGCGCTCTGGGTGGGTGAGCATCCTTCCCTCCCCTCCCTGCGCTGCCACGTGTGCCACCACGGAGGTCTGGGCAGGCTCAGGGCCCTAAGTGCCCGTTAGCTGGGCAAGGCAGGATGTCAGAGCACATTGGGGCCATCTGGAACTGTTGTCCCCAAGATGGTGATGCAGTGAGCATCAGGAAGGGCAATGCTTGAGGCACCCAGTCCAACTAACATCTGAATTTCGGTGAGCTTCCTTGCTCAGTCCTTTGATGCTGGGTATCACTGGGTCCTACCACCTCTCGACACATCAGTTTGGTGCCACAGGCTGGGTTGCCCCAGGGTTTTCCCTCGGCAAAGCCCTGCAGAGACCCTTCTGGAAGCTGTAGCTGTGCCAGCCCCTTTGCCTGGTGACTTTGGCATCGCCACACTCGTGCCACAGCAGCCAGCAGGCTGTCGAGCCGGGTGTGCTGCAGCACTACGGAGCAGGGCTGGCTCTTCCCATGCCCAGATGTGTCCCTGGGGGTGCTGCCGTTGGGATGGGCCTGGGGCACGGGTGTGTTCTGTTGAAGCAGAGCTTGCTGCAGCCGTGCCCGGTGCTGGGGTTGCCCATGGGGGCTACCAGCCACGGGGCAATGACTCATGTTGGCACGGCAGCAATGGGATGGTGATGTGCAGTGTCCACCAGAGCTGGAGAAGGTGTCCGCCTGGCCGAGCCCCTGTTCCCAGTAGCAGCAGGGACAGGGCTGGGGCCATGTGCCCGAAGCAGGGACCTGCCACCCCCTCCCATGGAACGGGAAAAGGTCCCTGAGCCCCAACAGCAGCTGGGGCTTTTGGCGCTTTGCTCTCTCCCACCGACGGCACTGTCGGACAGAGCTCCCTGGCACCGGACAGTACCGTCGGTCGCGACAGCACCATGTCGTGACAGCACCAGCCACTCGAGTCCGAGCCCGTCCCTGGAGCGCTCCGCGGCAGCAGGGCGCCCGGAGGCCCCGCCCCTTCCCCGCAGGCCCCGCCTCCAGCTCGAAAGCCCCGCCTCCCCTCCCGTCAGGCCCCGCCCACACCAGAGTGGAGCGGGAGGCGATTGGCCGCGGGCAGCTCGTCCCGCCCCCGCCCCCCTGCGGGCAGTGACGTCAGGCGCGCTCCCCGCAGGGTGAATGAATGGGAGGCGGGCGGCGCTGGCGGGCACAGCTGCGGCGCCGCGCCCGGGCCGGCACCGGCACCGGCAACCGGGACCGGGACCCGGCGCTGCCTCCCGCCCACCGCGGGGCTCCGCCGGCCCGGGCCGCATCTCTCCCTCCCTTTTCCCCCTCTTCTCTCCCCTCCGCCTTTCCCCCGGGCCAATAAAATGATGCAAAGCTCCGCGCTCGCTGCCGAAGGGGCTGTCAAGGGGCTTCCCGAGATCCTCGGTGTGCCGGTGCAACGTAAGGACGCTTTTTTCTTCTCTTCTCCCTCCTTCGCTCCCTGCCGCAAAGGCGGCCCAGGGCCGGTGGGGCAGGGCGGGGCAGGGCAGGGGCTGGGTGGGGGCAGCGCCCTGCGGGCTGGGCAGGTGCCTCCCGTTCCCGCCCGGCCACAGGATTTTTTTTCCTCCCCTTTATTATTTTTCAGACGTAAAAAATTAGGAAGGTGCAGAAGGGAGAGCGGTGCCTCGGGGCGACGCGGTTCCGTCCCCGACGGGGCGGTCGGCGCGGCCGCGGCTCCGGTTCTGCGTGTGCAAGCGCGTGGGTGCGTGTGTGTGGGTGGGGGGGCTCCGGTCCCCGCCCGTCCCCGCGCACCCCCGGCCCGCAGCGCACGACCCGCCGCTTATATCGTTTATCGCGACAAGCAGCGCCTCCCGGGCGGTGGGATGGGATCCACCGGTGTCCGCGCATATTATCGGGACGGGGAGCCCGGCGTGGTCCCACGCGGCCCGTGGAACGATGTCGCCGTGTCCGCGTCCGTCCGAACATCACCTAACTGTGCACATACGTGTCCTATGGCTACAGGTAGCGAGTCCGTGGGAAAGCCCACGCTCGCGCCTGCTGCGGGGCTGTACATGTCGGGGAGAGGGGGGTGTACATGCACCCACGTCCCTGTGGATATGGATGGACCCCACGGGTGCACGGATCCGAGCGTGTTTCGGGGGGACGCGCACGCCGGCACCGGCAGCCTCCTGGATTCCGTAGGGCCGGGCCCTGCGCGGGGAGAGCCCGTGTGTGCGCAACCCCCCGGCGGGTGCGGAGCCGGTGCGGGGGCTGCTGGGCCCCGGTGTGCCCCCGGCCCGGCCCCGGGGCTGCTTGGGCGGGCGGCCTGGGCTGGAGCTGCGCGGGTGTTTATTATTATTATTATTATTATTGTTATTATTATTATTATTATTATATTTAATTGTGTTTTTATTATTATTAGTTTTCTCTCCGTTTGCAAACGGTTCCTGAGATCTGGGACGTCCCTGCGGGCCTAGAGGAGGGGGGACCCCTCAGTGGGGGGGGGAGTCAGCTGACTCTTTGCCCNTCCCTGTGGATATGGATGGACCCCACGGGTGCACGGATCCGAGCGTGTTTCGGGGGGACGCGCACGCCGGCACCGGCAGCCTCCTGGATTCCGTAGGGCCGGGCCCTGCGCGGGGAGAGCCCGTGTGTNTCCCCGGGGAAGCCCGGCGGGATGCGCAGCTGTGCCGGTGGGGCCCAGCCGCATTTCGGGGGACACACAGGTATCGGGGGGTGTCCGCATGGGCCACCTACCTTTCGCCCCCCCCCNGCGGAGCCGGTGCGGGGGCTGCTGGGCCCCGGTGTGCCCCCGGCCCGGCCCCGGGGCTGCTTGGGCGGGCGGCCTGGGCTGGAGCTGCGCGNGTTCCGTGCCCCGCACCGGCTCCCGCCCCCCCTGGGCGGCTGTAATTCGTTTTCCGTGGGTGTTTCCGCGAGGGGTGAAGCCGGTGCCCCTGCCCGCGGTGTGGAGGTGCGGGGGGGCACATTTAACCGTATTTCACCGCAGTAGGGGGGGGAAGAAAAATCCCCGTTAGGAGCAGCAAGCCTGCGCCGGTGCGGGGACAGGCAGGGTCTGTCCCCGTCCCCCCCTCGATCCTGGCCGTTCTCCCCGTGCAACCTAATAACGCCTCCGGTTCCCAGCCGCAGGGTCACTTGTACGGCCTCGAAACCCCACTTTTTTTAAAGATAATTTAAGTGTCTCCGTCGCCCTGGAGCAGCATCCCTGGTTTGGCCCATCTGGGTGCCACCAAACTCTGCTGTATGTGACATTGCCATTTCTATACGAACTGAACGTATAGCAGGAATTATCAGGAAATAATCCAACGAGATATTATGGTTATTATGATTTATTTCACCGCAAAAATTAATGACAGGAACAAACCAGGTGCTATAAAAGTTTCCATCTCTCTGCAATTCCTCTGCTCCAGCCCTGCGGCCGCTGCCAGCCCCGGCCACCGGCTTTCACGGTGTGACACACTCGGGGCCCGATCCTGCAGCTGTCACACGTGTGCACGGCTCCCGGGGGCAGGGGACATATTTTTGAGGGGGGCATTCAGCCCCACTGCCTGCGTGGGGTCACCGCATGCCCCCACCTCCCCCCGCCAGCAGCATTTCGATATTTTATCGTGTGTGTGATTAAAATTTTAATTTCCAATCACCATTAAATCGCAGTTTTTCCTCTCTATTCCACCGCTATCCAATCTCCTTATTTTCGCAGGGGCTGTGTCTCAAAACATCCACTTCAGCAAAGATTTTTGGGGAGCCGAGCCTGGGGGAGGAAATCTCCCCCCTTTGCAAAGCTCCAGCTTTGCAGACAGGATTGTTAAAAATTATAATTCCGCTTATTATTGATGAAGATTGTTTTGCAAATCTCACCGAAGTGAAAACTTCTGCCAAAGCCTGTGGGAATCGCGCCCGGGTGCTGGCAGCCGCTGGCCAAGGGGCTGTGGGGGAATTGATTAATCGCCGCTGGGAAAGTCGTTTGCATGCTGCAGAGAAATGAATTGGAGGATTTTTATTTTTTTTTAATGTAAAGGAATTAGGTTTCCTTCCCGCATAATTTTTTTTTTAAGGTGAATCCTCGTCTCGGTGCTTTTCTTGGGGCGGGTGGCGGGTGCGGGGTTCGGTACCGAGGGACCGGGTCGCTTTTGTGCTCCCGTTTTCCACCCGCATCGCCGAGGCACCGGTTCTGCAGCATCCCCCTCTCCCTTGCATCCCATCCTTTCGCCTTAAAAGAGAGGAAAAAAAAAAAACAAAACCAAAAAACCAAAAAACAACCCGGACCCCGAAGAAGGGGGTGGTTTGCCAGCTGGGTGCCCGACGGGGCTGGGGGAGCGCATCCTCCCCAAAATACTGCCCCGGCATCGCTTCCCCCCGCGGGTTTGGAGGATTTTTGGAGGGTCTGAGGGATTTCTGAGGCCATCCGCGAGTTGGTTTCGTTTCTGTTGTTATTTCTTTCTTTTTCCGTCGGGGGAGAGAGAGGGATGGAAGGATGGACCTGCTGCTAATCCATCAGGGGGCCGGCGGCGTGGGGCCAGACCTCGGCACACCTTGTCCGGCTGTCACCCAGGTCCCCCGCTGCGTGGGAGGGGGCTGAGGGGGGGATTGCAGAGCTGGCTACGGGTTTTAATGGGATACAGCCAAATCCTGCCCGGGCAGTGGGGCAGGGATGCGCACCAGCCGTGCGATCCCCCTCCCGGGCACGTCATCCCCCTTTTTTGGGGAGGGGTGACCCCCAGCTGTAGCCCGCCTCTCCCCAGGGAAGGGTTTATATCAAGGCTGCTGCGTCCCTGGGGTTGTCCCCGGGATGGAGAAGAGAGGGCTGTGGGGCTGTGTCCCTCCACCCAGTCTGCGTGGGGGAACAGCCGTCAGAGCCAGCCCCGAGATGCTGGTGGGCAGCGGCAGCGATGGAGTGCGTACCACAGCCAGCCCTGTTCCTCTGCTGTCAAATAATGTAGTTGCAAAGCACAAAGCAGAGTCGGAGATATTTTCCTCTCTGTGTGCACCAGGAAAACCAATGGGGTGACTGGGACATCTCCTAGCACCCCGGCACCTCCCAATTCCCTATTATTATTATTATTATTATTATTATTATTATTATTATTTACTACGTGCAGGGGAGAGCAGACAAGTCGATGCGAGTTCTGCATGGCTGTGTGTTTGTGCACAGACCTGTGTGCGTTTGGTTGGTGTCATACAACTACGGACAGATCGGAAGCAAAAAATAGGTCTCTTGGTGTTTAAAAAAAATCTATTTTTCTCTGGAAATTTGGAGGGAGATACTGTAGGATCTGCTGCAGTTGCTTGCTAGTTGAAATGAAGCTGTGCTGCTGCTTTTAAGAAGGAGAAAGCCGTGTTTGTTGGCTTGTGAGTATGTATACACGTATATTCGTGTATATACATATATTTATATAAATAACCATTTATATTAAAAAAACATGTGTAATAAACGTGCATCCACGTTTCTGAAATAAAGGAGAAAGCTTTACTTTGCGCTACCCCGAGTGTCCCTGTGCTGCGCTGTCCCTGTGCCAGCGGCTTTTGCCTTTCTCTGGAATGGAAATTTGTTAAATTTTATTTAGTTATTTTTTTAACAAAAAAAAATGTGGAAGATGGGGCTGGGACCGACCCACAGCCGGGGTGCTGGTCTCAGCAGGGGGGAGCAGAGAACCCAGGGGTTTTCCGAGCAAGAATGAGAAGAGGGACCTATGGAAGCTGTACATACCTTTTTTTTTTTTTTTTTCTTCTTAAAAAGATTACTTGTTCTACTGTTGTCAATGCGACACAGGCTTAAATACCAGCAATAAATATGGGCTGAAGGGCACTGGGATTGTAACCATCTAACCCCGGGAATGAGAAAATAAGCTGCCTTCGCTCGAGATACCTGTCAGTACTCTGAAGTATTTTTAAATAATATTGTTGAAAGCTGTAACAATACCATTTTCTCCTGTGCTCTTTTCCTCTTCCCCCCTCTTCTTTCCCCTTCCTCCCTCTTCTTTCCTCTTCCCCCCTCTTCTTTACACTTTTCCTCCCTTCTTTCTTCTTCCCCCTATTTTCTTTCCTCTCCCCCCTTTCCTCTTTCCCTTCTTCCTTTCCTCTCTTTCCCCCCTCTTTCTTTGCTCTTTTTCTTTTCCCCTTTTCCTCCCTTTTTCCATTTAATTCCTTTTTTCTTTTTCCCTTTTTTTCTTTTTCCCTTTTTCCTTTTTTCCTTTTTTTCTTTTTCCTTTTTTTTCTTTTTCCCTTTTTCTTTTTCCCTTTTTTCTTTTTCCCTTTTTTCTTTTTCCCTTTTTTCTTTTTCCCTTTTTT
>VZTO01015672.1:88279-139259 GCA_013400615.1 Syrrhaptes paradoxus
TTTTCCCTTTTTAATTTTTTTCTTTTTTTTCTTCTTCTTTTCCTTTCTCCCCCCTCTTTTTTTTTTTTTTTTTTTTTTTTTTTTTTCCTTTTTCCTTTTCCACCTCCTTTTTCCTTTTCCCCCTCCCGGTAGCACCCACGCCAGGGTACACCAGGCCCCCTCCCCGTGGCTGAGCTCCCCACTCCGCGCAGGTCGGCTCGGCTCCCGGCCCCGCCGGCGCTGGCGGCATCACGGGGGGGCGCGGGGGTAGGTTCCCCCCGCCGCTGCCCTCCCCTGTCCCGGGCGCGGGGCTCGTTTTACCGCGGGTGGGTGCAGGAGCCGCTCAGCTCGGCCGCTGGGGCTGGGACAGCAGAGCCGCCCCCCCTCCTCGCCCCTCCAGCACTTGTAGCAGTGTAAAAAAAAAAAAAAAAAAATCAAACAACCTCCCGTAATTTACTGCCACAGGAGAGGGAGGCAGCCCTTATGCATAAACATCTCTCCTGCTCTTGCTCCAGCTACAGGCACGGTTGTTTGGTTGTTTTATTTTTTTTATTTTTTTTTTTTTCCCCTAAAATCAATCTTCTTTCATGTATGCGTGTCAGCACGCTGTGCCTGGCTTTTACCGGGCAATCTTCTCCTGCAGACTTTTACGGCACCTCCCGTTTATTCTGAACTACGGGCAGAGAGAGAGAGAGATAAATATCCAGCTCTGCGGATCTATAGAAGCTGTCCGGCTATAGGCAGACAGTGTATAGGAGTATGGATGGCCGGGTATGCATCTTGCCTAAGGAAAACCCTCCTTCAGGCATCCTCCCATGGCACGGATGCTGTTGGGGGGGCAACTAGATGGGGCTGGACCCCCATCCCTGCTCCCTGCCGCTGTGCCCCACGTGGCCTTGCTTCAGCCCGTGTTTGCAAACCATTTGTGGTGACGGGGGCCCCATAACACCCCAGCTGGGTGGGAGAAAGAGGGCAGAAACCTGCCACCCCCATCACCCGGGGTCCAAGGGGGTGTTGGACCATGGGGGTGCCATGTCACCCCAAGCCCTGGTGCTGCAGGGAGTGGGACAGCAGGCAGCTGCCGGTGTGGCCAACATGGGCGGCTCGTGGTCCTCGGGATGCAGTGGGAGCAGAGGGGAAGAGACATTTGCCCACATTTTAAAAAATCCTCTGGAGGTGGGTGGGTGTCCTGCCCCCCCGGGTCACAGCTGGGACCCCCATGGGTGACCCATAACAGCAGCGCTTGCCATAATTTGTCCAAATCACTGCTCCTCATCCCAGAGGATGGCCAGGTCACCCCAGCAGCCTGGCCCTTGGGGTGGCTGTGGGGACCAGGGGTGGCTGCAGGGACAGGGGGGTGCAGGATGCTGTCCCAGGGGGAGCAAGAGGCAGGTGGGGAGATGGGTGGCAGGGTTGCAGTGGCTGATGCTGCTCTTCTCTCTGTCTCTTTCCCCTACCTCCCTCCCCAGAGATCCCCCAGTGCGCCGGCTGCAACCAGCACATCCTGGACAAGTTCATCCTGAAGGTCCTGGACCGGCACTGGCACAGCTCCTGCCTCAAGTGTGCCGACTGCCAGATGCAGCTGGCCGACCGCTGCTTCTCCCGCGCTGGCAGCGTCTACTGCAAGGAGGATTTCTTCAAGTGAGTACCGTGCGAGGGGCACAGCCCCCCAGAAACGGCGTCTCCCCAGCCGCAAAGCAGGGAAACCTAAAATAGTGTAATTTCTCCAAAATTTTCATCTATCTTTCTTTTTTGTTGTTGTGGTTTGTTGTTGTTGGATGCTGGTTTTTGGGATTTACCCTTCCCAAAGCTCCCAGTCTCTCTGATACTCTTGTCCCTTGCGCTGTCCCCATGGGATGATGAGCTGTGGCAGTTCGGCAGTGGCCCAGGCTCTGCTTGGAGCTAGAGGGCAGGAGAAACCCACGCAAGGCAGCAAGCCCCTTGCTCGCCTCACCGGGGTCTGCTGGTGACTTTTCTCTCCTTTCTTTTTTTACATTAAAAAAAAAACCCACCTTTTTTTGCTCCTGTTAGTATAAAAACCTAATTTGATTTGGTTGGCAGCTGCCTCTGAGCTGTGCAATGCCCCAGCCCTGGGTTTCACATTGCATGTCCCAGTAAAATGGACTGTTCAGTGGGGATGCTCCAGTCCCTGGCTGCTGGTGACGTCGGGGAGCTTTTCCTAAGGGATGGCGGCAGGAATGCTGCTTCACACCTCTGCAGGGAGGAGGGACAGATCCTGGCCAGAGGGTGATTTTTGCTGCCTGGGTGCAGGTGATGGGGCCCGGCCGAAAAGTAGCTGCTGCACCTGGGGGACCAGGACCACCTCCCCACACCATCTCCTGCTCATCCCCGGCTGCACCGGCTCTCCCCATCACCCCCCGCTGCCACCCGGCCAGCTAAACCAACCCATGGCGATTACGCCCCGCGCTAATCCCTGGGCAGGACTTTCCCTCCCTGCCCATTCCCATGCTCTCAGGCCTCCTCCGTGACCCCCCCACCAGCCATCAGGGTCAAAGACGCATCTTGAATTTCTCCTTCCCAGCGGGGGAGCGTGTGCCGGTCAGAGCAGCCACTCCAGCCTGGGTAATAACACTTTGCTTCAGATATTTTCCAGCCTATTAATCTGCAGGTCATTTAAATAGTCGCCCAAAAGGTGCAGGTAATCAATGTTAATTAGAGTTGAAAGATCAGCGACTTTCTTAGATGAGGTCCTGCCTGGATTATTTGGTGCCAATCGATAGCATCTCACCGCTCGCTCCGGCTCTTGCCTCACCTTTATTTCAACCGCTCATTGATTTGGGCGTAGGGAACCTGCAGAGGACACCAGGATTTAACACTGGCTCCAGAGACAGGTTTGTGATGCAGGAGCCACTCCAAAAAAGAATATTTTTTTTTTATTTTTATCTTTTTTCCCCCTCCCTCAAATCGCAGCCGTTGGTCCCTGGCCATGGGCAGCTCTGCCCTGGGTCCAGCCGTCCCCAGGTGATGCAGAAACCCCCCGGGGTGCTGCGGGGAGGGGGTTGAAAAGGCTTTAATGGGGTTGTGTGGTGGGGGGGTGGATGGGCAGAGAGAGGACAGGGGCTGCAGAGCGTGCACCAGCCTTGGGCACAGAGAAGCATCATCTGTCTGTCCTATCCCTCCATCCCTCCCTCCATCTCTCCCTCCATCCCTCCATCCCTGCCTCCATCCCTCCCAGCTGAGTCTCCCCAGCAGATACCTGAGGACTACTCCATTAGGACACAAGCCCAGGAAATGAGACAAACCAGGTTTTCCCTCCTCGCCTTCTGCTTCCCGACACCCTTTTGGGCAGCTGCCGAAATCACGCCGCCTCCACTCATGCTCAGTGGCTGTCACCCGTCCCTGGGTGACACCTGTGTGACTTGGGGACAGTCTCAGGGACCCAGCTCCGGTGTCGGTGCCTTGGCTTTCTGGACATGGGCAGCCGTGGGGCTCGCGGGGTGATTTTTGCATGATGGGGGGGACGTTCAGACTGGCAGCAGGTGCTGGGGGTGGCTGTACCCCCTGGGAACCCCCAAATGCCACTGTCTGCCCCTATGGCCTCAGGGCTGGGGGGCCAAAGGGTTTGGGTTTTCCTGGGCTGCCTCCTCCGAAGCAGACGGGGCTGTTCAAGGCACAGGGGACAGATTTATTCTGAAAGCTTTGCCACCTAGGCTGCCACCTGCACCAGGGGGTGTTTGGGGGTGCTGGGGGGAGCAGGGGAGACCCAGCAGAGCCTTTGATGTGCCGGTGGGAGGTGGGGATGTGCCCCACATCAGTCCCAAAGGCCACAGTGTCTGTTGCAGAAAACACCAGTGGAGTGTCCACTTTGTGTTGACTTCCTCCCGCGCTGCCACCGCCTTGCAGCATATATCACCCTCGTGCCTTTAGTTCATTTTACAGCAGGTGTTATCCAGGTGTTATCCAGATGCTAGCCAGGTGTTAGCCTTCATGTCTGCATAGGGCAGCCGCACCACACCGGCACGCCCAGCTTGTGGGTGCACCCCCAGCGCTGGGTACCCCAGGCTCTCTGCAGCAGGGTGCCTGTGTCTGTGGGGGCTGCTGGGTGGGACATGCGCTCCTTGCACACTTCTTACACCATTCTTGCATACTCCTTGCGTGCTCCTTCTGCACTTGTTGCACCATTTTTGCATGTTCCTTGCATGCTTCTTGCACCATTCTTACATGCTCCTTGCATGCTCCTTGCATTCTCCTTCCGCACTTGTTGCACCATCCTTGCTAGTTCCTTGCACCATTCTTACATGGGCCTTGCACACTGCTTGCACACTTCCTGCATACTCCTTGGATACTTCTTGCATGCTCCTTCTGCACTTGTTGCACCATTCTTACATGCTCCTTGCATACTTTTTGCACACTCCTTCCAACTTCTTGCCCCATTCTTGCATGATCCTTCCATGCTCCTTGCCTCATTCCTGCACCCTCCTTGCACGCTGCTCCTGCACCTCCTTGCAGCCGTGCTGGTGGCTCGCGTGGGCCCACGCCTCCCCCAAGCCGTCTCACCGCCGCACCCGTCGGGCTGTCATTACTGTGTAAGAGCCCCATCATTCTGCATTAATCTGGGATTCATCATGCTAGCGGGGCGGCGTAATTAATTTATTTGGTATTAATGTGGATGAAATATGTACTGTCCTTGCAGGGGAAAAAATCAGGCAGCCTAGAAGCATTAGTTAAAAGAACCATTAAAATCAAACCTTCCTCAGCTCCATTAGGCCGGGCTTTCACGCTGAGGAAGATAAACCCCCTCCGTGTGAAGTGTCACGCGTAATTAGGTTGATTGCTGGTTTCAACTCTGCCCTGGCTCCTGGTCCCCCCACCCCATCTCCGCCCAAGCCCACCCCTCACCCAGGGTCTCCCACGTTCTCCTTGCAGACGTTTTGGGACCAAATGCACGGCGTGCCAGCAGGGCATCCCCCCCACCCAGGTGGTCCGCAAAGCCCAAGATTTCGTCTACCACCTCCACTGCTTCGCCTGCATCATCTGCAGCCGGCAGCTGGCCACCGGCGACGAGTTCTACCTGATGGAGGACGGGCGCCTGGTCTGCAAGGAGGACTACGAGACCGCCAAGCAGAACGGTACGCACCCCAAAAGGGCTGGGAGGTGGGACATGGCACCAAGGGGTGACCGTGGGGCCATCACATCGCTGGCATTGTGCCTTGGGAAGGGGTTGCTGTGGGTTTTGGGGCAGCTGGTTTTGGGGAGCTTTTTGGGGGGCTGGTGGTTCGGGGATGCTCACGCTGCTGTCGTCGGGGCTGGTGACGGTTCCTTCGCTTGCAGATGACTCTGAGGCGGGGGCTAAGCGGCCGCGGACCACCATCACGGCCAAGCAGCTGGAGACGCTGAAGAACGCCTACAAAAACTCCCCCAAGCCCGCCCGGCACGTGCGGGAGCAACTCTCCTCAGAGACCGGGCTGGACATGAGGGTGGTGCAGGTGAGGCCATGGGGGGGCCCCTCTCCACCCTGCCCCCAGGGATAAAGGGGTCCCAGTGGGGTGGCCGGGCTGCAGGGGTGCAGGGTTTTGGGGATCCAGGGCTGCTGGGCTGCAGAGGTGCCAGGCTTTAGGGGTTGCAGGGGTGATGGGGTTTGGGGATGCAGGGGTGATGGGTGGCATGGGTGCCCCAAGGCCAGGCTGCTGGGTTGCACGGGTGTGTGGAAGCTGGGTTGCAGAGGTGCTGGGATGCAGGGGTGTCAGGGTGCTGGGGTGCATGGTTGTGGCATACTGGGTTGCAGAGGTGCTGGTGTGCTGAGATGCAGGGGTGCTGGCATGCAGGGGTGCCTGGGAGCTGGGTTGCTGGGGTGCTGGTTTGCATGGGAGGGTGGGTGCTGGTTTGCATGGGTGTTGGCATACTAGGCTGCAGGGGTGCTTGTGTGTGGGCATGCTGGGTTCCAGGGTGCTGGCACTCGAGGTCGCACGGGTGCTGGGTGGCAGAGGTGCAGGGATGCTGGCACGTTGGGATGCAGGGGTGTCAGGGTGCTGGTGTGCTAGCTTGCACGGGTGCTGGGTTGCAGGGTTGTAGGGGTGCTGGGTTGCAGGGGTGCCCGGGCCAAGGAGAACCATGGTGCCGTCAGCGTCCCCATTTCCCGCCCCAGGTGTGGTTCCAGAACCGCCGGGCCAAGGAGAAGCGGCTGAAGAAGGACGCGGGGCGGCACCGTTGGGGCCAGTTCTACAAAAGTGTCAAGCGGAGCCGGGGGGGCGGCAAGCTGGAGAAGGAGAGCTCTGCCGAGGACTGCGGCGTCAGTGACAGCGAGCTCAGCTTCCGCGGTGAGCAGGGCGCTGGTATGGGGTGGGGGTGCCACGGGGGTCCTCACTGTGCTGACCCCCCTCTCTCTGCTTTCCCTCCTCTCCCCGGCAGAAGACCAGATCCTCTCCGAGCTTGGCCACACCAACAGGGTTTTCGGCACGGTGGGGGACGTGGCGGGTGGACAGTTGCTGAACGGTGGCAGCTTCCCCATGGAGGGGACGGGACAGTCGTACCAGGACTTGCGGGACGGCAGCAGTCCCTACGGGCTCCCCCAGTCGCCGTCTTCCATCTCCTCCCTGCCGGCCCACCCGCCTTTGCTCAACGGGCTGGACTACGCCATGGACGGGGGCCTGGGGCTGGTGCCCCCCGGGGCGCAGGGGGTGAGTCAGACGCTGCGGGCCATGGCCGGGGGGGGCCCCACCTCCGACATCTCCACGGGGAGCAGCGTCGGGTACCCAGACTTTCCCACCAGCCCGGCCTCCTGGCTGGACGACATGGATCACCCCCCTTTCTAAGCGCCGCTCGCCCCCCACCCCAGCCCCTCTTGGTCCCCCCAAGCCTGCAAGCAAGGGTGCCCGCCGATGGCTGACTTTTCCAGGATTTCCCATGGGAATCGCCCTGGAGGGCTGGAGGGAGGGGTGGGGGTCAGCATCGGCGATGGTGGGGGTGGCGGTGCTGGGGGCGGGGGGCACGGATGCCTTTGGGTGTAAGCACAAGAGAGGTGTCGGCACGGCAAGGACCCCGGCACGGGGCTGGGGCACCGTGGGGGGACAGCACAGGGGACAGGAGGGGACAGAAGGACAATCAGGGATGGCAGAGCCCATCCTGGGACCCACGCCAGCGCTGGACCCCTCCTGCCGAGCAGCGCTGCTATCTGCAAGAGTTATTTTTCGATATGGAGAGGAAACACGACTCGGTGCTGTGGAGCCTCAGCGGAAAGAAGAGTCTATATTGTAGAAGGGTTTATTTTATCGAGGCTGGGGACGTGTCCAGGCAGGGACATCACCCTGCTGCCCAGGGATGATGCTGCCTAGGGACGATGCTGCCTGGGGACGACGGTGCCCACTCTGTGCACAGTGGGAGCAGAGCTCTTGCACGATGGCTGTGGGGCCGAGATTTCTCCCCAGGCACCCAGGAGAGCTCACGGTGCGTCACTGTGGGTTTTACCTTGGTTGTGTGGTGGGGAGGATTTAAAAAAGAAGAAAAAAAAAAAAAAGGCAGCCCGAGATGTCCAAGGGCTGAGCTGGGCTGTGGTGAGGCTGGGATGGGGAGAGCTGGGAAAGGTGGGTGGGAGAGGTGGGGAATGGGTGCTCTGAGGGCATTGCTAACAATCTCCCCCCAAAAAGAGGGGAAAAAGGGTGTTTCATCCGCTGTAGAAGCACCCAGGGGGTGGGAACTGGAAGGGAAGGGGGGGAATGAGATCCCTGCCATCAGCTGCCCCCCTCCTCCGGCACTGTGGGCAGGCACCGCAGAGGATGTGGGGGGTTTTGGCACAGCCTGCAAGCCCCATGGCAGCATCCCAGCACCAGCCCCTTTCTCAGAACCCCACATCCCTGGGCTGGTGACAGCCCACGGCCCGTCCTGTCACCCCAGCACAGCTCACACCCACTGCACCAGGCTGGAGGCGTTCAGCCCCACAGATAAAATCCAGCTCCACGCTCGCAGCTCCGGGTGCCCCGCGGGGACTCCCTGGCCGTGGGGTTCCCACCATCCCCCCCAGCTCTGGGGTGATGCTGGTGCTCCCAGGCTGCCCTCCAGGCAGGATGGGGGGGGTGGATCTAGGTAGCCAGCTGCTGCCTGCCAGAGGTTGAGGTCTGAGGTCGGGGTGGACGCTGAAATCAAAGGGGAGAAAAGAATAAAAAAGAAAAAAAAAGCCACACAAGAAAGCACATCATGGGTCTGTCCCTGTCCCTCTTTGCCCCCCCTGCCCCCAGCTGGGTGTGTTGGTGCTGCAGGAATTGCCCCAGCTGCACCCATGTGCCCCCCCCTCGGCCCCCCCTTGGGTGCTGCTTTGTGCCAAGCCCCCGGCCTCACCGGGCACCGCAGGCGGAGGGGGACGAGGGGGCCGTGCCCGCTGCTCTCCATCCTCCCTCAACAAGGACAAACACCCCCCACCCCGCTCCCTTCGCTCTGTAAATTTTGTACAGTTCCAGAAAGTGAGAGTCTTGTTTGCTGGGGGCAAAAAACAAAACAAAACAAAAAAATCACACCAAAAATAATAATAAAAAAAATTGAAAGAATAAAACCTTATTTATTGCCATGTCTTTGGGGAAAAAGGCCCCCCCCCCCCCCGCCCCGAGGCATTGCTTTTGTACCCTGCCTCCTGTCTGTTGGCATGAGACGTGTACGGTCACCCCCTTGCCCTGAGAGCAAGCGATGTCGAATAAACTCGGGATGCTCTTTAGCAACTGCTGCCTTTGGGATTTTTTTTCCTTAATGGGACGGCAGCGACCACCATCAGCATCACCTCTTCGGGCACTGTCGGATCTTTGGGATCAGGATTTTTTTGGCGGGATGGAGGAGCTGGCATCCCTGGATGGATGTGACACCGGTTAGCTGGCTTTTGGCAGGGATGGAGAGGTGGGTGGGTTTGGGGTGGGTACCTCCAGCCCTGCCACATGGCACCCCAAGATGCCTGCAGCTTTTTGGCTACAACATGATGGTGGCGGGTGCCCACGGTCCCCCGCCACCGTCCCCTGCCCATACCACCAACAGCAGGTGATATGGAAAAACCATTCCAGGGGGGGTCCAAACCCCTCCACGAGCACCGGTGTGTTGGCTTTCTCTATTTTTTTTAATCATTTTAACATTTAATGCTTCTCAATTAAAGTGATTTCCTGGAGTAGATGCCAAGCTTTAGGGCGAATGCACATTAACAACTTTTTTTTTTTTTTTTTTTCTGTAGCGGTAGTTAAAGGCACTGAGGGATTTAAGCAGCAATCCGCAGGGCTGCTGGGGAAAGGTTTGGCTGAATAAAGCAGATTATAAACAATAATATATGTCTTTTTTTTTTTTTACCCCCCCCTTTCTTGCCTTTCTTTTTTTTTTTTTTTTTGGAAAGGCTCCAGCCTCACAAACAGCCCTAAAGTGCTATAAACATCTCCAGGGCTCAGCGCTCAGCCCCCCAAATGTGCTCTGAAAGCACGGGCATCGCGGCTGCTGCTTTTCATCCCTGTTTTAAGAGACATCTTTTATTACCCAGCGTGTCCATCAAGCCAGGCAGTGCCGGTGCACGGTGGCACTGCACAAGGGTGGCCTTGCTTGTCCCTAACCATGATGCCACCAAAACCATCCCCTAGCACAGAGGGGCTGCAAACAGATACACAAGATATTTTAATTAATATTGTATTTTTGCCATTCCTGCTCCGGCCAGGAAGGCAACTTCTTAAGGAGGCTTCAGGCTCAAGTTTCTTACTGACTCCAGAAAAAGCCACCCCTGTGGCCCGTCAGACCCCCTCCAATATTAAGTTAATGGAAAGTAAGTACAGCCCTTAACTTGCCAAAGCCATTTTGTCCCACCACCAAGCCTGCCCCGTGCCATGGTGGTGCTTCAGCTTCTGGCCAGTGCGGCAAAACTTCGTCAGCATCAGCAAAAGCTGGCAGGAGCCAGCAGCCGCCTCGAGGGGCCAAAATCCACCCGTGCCTCCAGCCCAGCCAGTCCTTAGCGGAGGGAACGTTCCCATTTATTTTCCTGGATGTGCTGCAGAAAGGACTTCCTGTCACAGCGCTGGAGATTTCCTACGCTCCCCCAGGCTGTAAATCTCCTTGTCCTGGGAACGCAAGCACCACGGTGATGCCTGGCAGGGAAGCCACAGCTTCCTCTTGCTGTGTACACCCACCCAAACATCGCAGGGACAACGCAGCAGCCTCTCTCCCAGCCAGGAGTTAGCCCAAGGCATGAGCCCACCCCCACAGCTCCCCTGGCCCACGGCTGACCCCCGGCACAGCCCCGCAGGGAGGCCGGTGAGGATGCAGGAAGCTCAGCACCCATCCCACATGCTGGCACCCACAGCATTGCTACGAGGCACGTCCTGCCCTCTTTGTGGGTATCTGGGCAGCTGAGAGGACCTCAAAGCGTCCAAGACAGGCCCCAGGGGTAACAGGGTGAGTGCAGGTTTATGTCCTTGCCTGGTCTTACAAAAAGAGCCACTCCAGCGACCGGTGTGTGACATGAGGGCCTGGAGCTGCTGATGGAGGTGGGGTTTTAACGCCGTTAATTCAGCAAAGCAGCTGTGTGACGTGGTAAAAGTCTTGCCAGCTTGGAGCGGTTCGTTGGCCATAAAGCGCTTGTCTTGACGTTTGTTAGGTGAGAACTAGAGGGACGGACAGACAGCCGTACGACCCCACTGGCTTTTGTAGCCCTGGTCCCCACGGCAAGAGCTTGAGCAGAGCTTTCCAAGCCGAGCTGCCTCGCACTCCGAGGAAACAAGTCACTCCTTGTAAGACAAACACACAGAAGCTCCACCCCAACATGGTTTTTCTTTTTATTTATAATACTTTGTTTGGACCCAGGGGAAAAAAAACCCCACAAAACCCAAAACTCAACCCAAGAGAGGGATGAGCATCTCTCCTGGCCCAGCAGCCTCCCCTCCCCAGGGAGGAGCTGACCCAGCAGCACAGGCTGCTCTGGGGAGACATCCAACGCAGTACTTGTGTTTAACATGTTAAAATGATACTTGGGGTCTTCTCCAGGCCCTCTCTCCCCTCCCACCCCAAATACCGATAAATGTTAGAGCATGCAAAACCCTGATCCCGTCCTGCCCAGGCGATGCGCTCGCCCAGCCAGCCCTGGTGCTGGAGAGCCCCCCCAGACCCTGTGCTCTAAAAGCTCCCCTTCGAACCCCCAAGGCATTTTGGGGGAAAAGAAGGGGGGTTATTGCGGAGCATCTCTGTCCTCCCCGCCGCGCCTCACCGCGGGGTTAGGTCTTGCCGGCGGTGTGCTGCTGCAGAGCAGAAGTGATGGCTTTACAGTCTGTCACCTCCTCCGGCAAGCAGCCCTCCTGGTCCCGGAGTGTAGGGTCGGCTCCCAACTTCAGCAACAGCTCCACGATATCCAAAAACTCGCAGGCAGCAGCTGGAGGGAGAAAGGGAAGGGTTAGTCTGGGGATCCTGACCCAAGGCGGCAGTGATGGGCGTTTCTGGAGTGTCACTCTAGCTGGCAACTCCCCACGTGTGTGCCAGAGGCAGGAAATGCCGTCTCAGCACCTGGCCAGGCGGAGCAGATAATTTTTTCAGGGTGGTGTTCAATGCATTACTTGCCTTTGGATTTAATAGTGCAAAGGAAAGAGAAAAGACAGAGTGAAAGCCCTGAAAAGCTGGCAGTCCTGAGGAGGTGTCACCGCTGCAACCATCACCCCCAGAGCCTGCAGCCTGGCCACAGTGCTGCCGGGAGCCGGGCGGTTTGCAGGGCATCCCCTGGGATGATGCACGGGGTGCCTGGCCGCAGTTTGGTTCATGCTCCAGGACTGGAGATGGCCCCAGGAAGGGCCCCAGAGTGCTACTGCAGCACCGCAGAGAGCCCCGAAGTGCCTCCTGGGAAAATCTTCCCTGCCTGCTGTTGTACCCAGAATGCAGAAGGTGTTTATAACACATTTGTAAAGCCCGGCCCCTCACCTGCCTCCTGGACCCCCCAGGGCTCCCCAGGCAACACGTCGCAGGCAGGACATCATCGGTACTGCCTTGCTCCCTGCTTTCATCCATTGGTTCTCCTTGTGGAAAATTCAGACGGTTTTTATCCGCTGGCCAGACCTTCCCTGAGCACCAGCTCCCGGAGTATGTGCCTGTGCCCACAGACAGCTGGTAATGGCAACCCACGGTTATTTCTAACCCATACCTCCACTGGCAACTGTTTTTTCAACTCTGCCAAGACAGCTCTTCCCTGTCCTGAGGACAGCTTGGCACCTTTCAGCTCCCCCTCAAACCTCACCTAAGGATGTCAAAAAAAAAAAACCAANAAACTGCTTTTTCAACTCTACCAAGACAGAATCAGTTTGATGTGAGCTCTTCCCTGTCCTGAGGACAACTTGGCACCTTTCAGCTCCCCCTCAAACCTCACCTAAGGATGTCAAAAAAAAAAAACCAAACAGGAAAATCAGGAAAACTTAATGCTGCAGAGCCAGACTTGGCTGATACGGGCCAAAGTCCCAGTCCCTGAATTTCCCTTAAGCCTGTGCAACACAAAGCCTCGTAGAGCTGAAAACTGCCTCAGCCCCCATCTTCCTTAAGAGACTGCGAGCCTGGCAGCTTCCTCTTGCATTGGTAGCGACCGGTTTTAATTATATTTCAGGTGCTTTTACAATGTAACCGACTAACTCTTTTTTTTGCAGTTAAATGTAGTAATTATAGTGTCTTCTGCATTACTCTGCAGTTTTCTACTGACCTGAAGGGACAAGCGGCAATGATTAATTAAAATAAATTTGACGTGTGATTAGAGCTTATACTGAAAAAGGGAAAAAAAGGGGGAAGGAGTTGGTGAGGAAGCAGGGGGGTGTCGGTGAGGCTGAGCTGAAGGGGCTGGGGACCACTTCCCAGGGTGATGGCACAGCACCCGTGAAAGCAGATTCCAGGGGTGCCAAGGAAGCTGCGGCGGCAGCTCCTGGGGATGGGGAGCTGGTGCCCACATGGGGAAAGGTGGTTTCCTCATCCGGTGGGGCTGGGAGGCACAGCCCGTGTCCCCGAGCAGGCCAGGGACGTCCCTGGGGTGGAGCACAGCTGCTGGATTTATTGCACCCCAGGACCCTTGATTTGTCAAGGGCCGGAGCGGCAGCCCTGACATTGGCACGGGTGAAGATGAATTTCCATTCAGCGCAGTTCGCCTTCCGACTCCATTAATCCTCAGGGTTCAGATGATGAATTTCTTTCTTTCTTTTTTTTTTTTTTTAATTTTTTATTTTCCCTTCCAGCGTCCCCTCCCACTGCCCTGCCACACAGCACAGAAAGAGCCGAACAGATGGCGCTTTGCAGGGAAGCTGGAGCGCCCATGAGGATACAGAACCTGCCCACCCCGTGGCCACGTGGCCACCAGCGCTTGGAGAAGCCTTGATTTCCTCTGGGAGAGGCAGTGGCAATGATTTTAGTATTCCCGGCGGGTGGCGAATGGATGGATGGATGGATGGAGAGGAGCCAAAGACTAACGGGCCATTTAGCGGGGAGACCGTGCTCATACCGACCGACACAGCACCAACCACTGCCTCCAGCCTGGGGGACAGCGGAGGGTCCCACGGCCTGTCCCACCGGTGAGCCAGTGCCTTTGGATCGTGCTGCTGGCTGGCCTCTGCTTAACCTCCGATTAAAGCCAGGGTCGGCGCCGATCGGAAGGAGGCAGGATTTATAACCTGCAGCAGGATGCAGTTTGACACTGGCTGTAATCAGGGGAGCTGTCACCACAAGGACAGCTGTCAGGCCGTGCGGGCTCATAAAAAGGGATGGAGGCACCCTAAAAGCAGTAGGTTGTCTGGTTGGCCTTGCTCACGGGATTTAACCCTTCCCTGAACAGCCTCTGACAAAAGGAAAGGGCTTGTAATGGCACCGCTCTGCTCAGCACTGCCAGAGACCATTTCCACTGCAATTAGCGGCTTGGTTATGAAGCGCTAACCGAGATGGTGTCAGGAGATTTTCAGGGAGTTCCAGTTTTGGGGCAACAGTCACTTGAATCAAAAACATTCTGTTATTTAAGAAGCTGTTTTCAAGATTAGGGTGATTTATGACCCAATCAGCTAAGTTAGGGAATGAGGAGAGTGTGGGTGTGGTGATGGTCAGCCAGGGACAGTGGGGCACCCGTGGGGACACCAGACCCACGCGTCGGTGACCCAGAGACGCTTCCCCAAAGATGACTTACGGGGAGGGGGGCTGGGATAAGAGTAAAGGGGAAGAAAAAAATTTAACACTTAAAACATTCAGGAAGAAGCCCTGGAAAACTGTTGTTACTGAAACAGCTGGGTGGATTAGAAAAAACATTTCTGAAATAATGTTCATTAAATCATTTATGTTCCTTTGCCTGTGTTAAACAACCACCTTCAGCCACTGGCCAGAGGGATCCACCTGCAAATAATTTCCATTATTACAAGCCTGTTGGGCTTGCTTGAAGCAGGTGCTCCTGGGTAACTCACACATGTGCTTTGCTTTTGCACAGCCTGTTCTAATCCACCCTGCACCCCTCGGGAGGTGGATGTCGGTGCCAGAGCGGGGAGCAGGGGAGAGCATCTCCCGGCAAGAGAGAAAGCCGAAAATGTGGAATGAGCTGGGGAGTGAAAGATGTAACGGGACACTGAGTGCTGTCATTCTGCGGGCACTGCAGCACCAAGCAACAGATTTGCTGCTTCAGTCAGAATGACAAGATTTTGAAAAATAAAGTATCTGACAGAAAAGATGAGATGGGGAGAAATCATACATTACTGTAATTACAGTCTGGGTTCAGGGGCCCTGGAATCTGGTCGTTTAGATCCAGATCCAAATGCTGTGCCTTGGACTGATGGTCTGCAAAGCAATTTTGCCATCCTGCTAATGTCCTTGTAGAGAGATGAAAAAGACACAAACACTTCAGAATGACAACTACGCTCTTAATTACACAGTGACAGGCATCAAGAGAGAGTATAAAATAATAACTGGGTATGTCTTAATTTTGGAAAAAATTCTGATCTAGATTAAATCGATACTTTTTTCCTATTCCCTGCACATCAGCAGCACACGTGTCACTTTAGTCTCTACTTTTCTCATTTGGAGATAGAACAATCTTTCAATTAAAAAGATTGCTATAAAATTGCATCTCTAATTAGGATGTAATTGGAGGAGGGACACAAACTGTAACTTTACTCTGCTGGTTTGGGCAGCAGACAAGCTCAAACAGGTTTGTCACCAGGAGGACATGTGGAGGTGAAGGTCACCTTGCTCATCCCCTTCCCCTCACCTGTGTAACCTGCTAAAGCTGGTGCAGACCCTCTTCTCAACCCCCCCCCGAGGGCTAAGGGACTTGGCATCCCCTAACCAGAGCCACTCCTGGAGTGGAGGTGGCACAACTGTCTGTGTCCTGGAGACATGTAGGCACATGGGAAAAAATTAAGCAGAAGATACATCATTAATTGGGGGAAAATGAAGGCTTCAAGGTGATATTTGCAGAGGAAAACAAAGAGAGGACAACAGTCTTCCTCACTGCTTCTCCCAGGGCTCCTAATCATACCATGCTGGGATGTGCTGGTGGAGCTAGCTGCTGGTTAATCAAATCCAGCTTCCCTGCTCATATTTCTGCTGAAATTTGCTTTCTGGACACAGACCATTTACTCCAGCTGCAAATTCATCCTGTTAAGAGGGAACACCCAAGCTGAAAGGCAGCTTACCGTAATGGAGTGCAGTCTGGCCTTCCCCGTCCTGAAAAAGAACGAGAGACTTCATTTTAGAGGTATAGGTAACGTCGTGGTGACACAAGTAAATCCCAGATTCAAACAAACAAATCACAGCAATATTTTAACTGACTAGATAAACAGCCCAGGACACCCTGCTACCTGGCAGCCAGGCTTGGAATCATCATCCGCCATCAATCCGTATTGATGGATAATCAATACCTATACACCCATAAGCCTGCATGGATCACGTCATGACATGAATATAACTCAGTTCAGAGCGTTATCACTTCCAGCCCATAAAAATGAAGGATTTCAATCATACGGCCTTACTTTGCAGCCCTCACTAATCCTGACGCTTTAGCACACCTCTGAAAATGCCCACTGAGAGCTTCTGGGCAAGCACAGCCTCGTCCAGCTACTCCAGAGAAGGGTAAAGCACCAGGATAAGGGCACAGCTCAGTGCCCTAGAGTACACGGGGGAAAAAGTCCCACTTTTCTTCCAACTGAATACATCTTAGATCATCACTCTTCAGAATTCAGGTCTGGCCAAAGGTGGACCCAAAGCCCAAGTAATTTCTGCTGGGCTGCTGGCATCCCTGCAGCACGACGGCGAGGAAAGGGCTAGCAAGGGCAAAGCAAACCGCGTGATTTGAAGATGTTGGCACACAGCTCCCTCTTCAAGCTAACACATACGCCACTGCATCAGCTGCAACAGTTTGGGAAGCATGTCCCGATCCCAGACTGGACACGAATGGGCAGGGCTTTGCCAGTGAGAAGTGGGTGAGAACTGGGGCACCACACAGTGCTGCAGCCTCATCCTGCCACGAGAACAGGTGAAATAACAGAAGGAAAGAATTACCAGCCCCTTTGCTTTCACTCTCCCACCAGGATTAGCCTCTAATTCAGTTCTTTGGCTCCTTAATTTATTTGCATCTGTTTATGGAGACTTAAGTTTTTAATTACCATCATCTTTAGGATTAAGGTGCAAATTCCACAGCCTGCCGTGGATTCTGGAGCAGGCGAAAGGGAAAGAACAACAGGAAAACAGGTAGAAATCCCACCCATTCCTGCTGGGGACTTGTGGTTTCCCAGCCAGTTATATATTGTTTGATACTAACCCTGTTCAGCTGAGAAACTGGGAGGAACTTGTGTTTTAGGGTGGGAGGTGCCACGCTCTGCTCTGGGACACCGCACCAGCATGATAACTGCAGGAACACCAGGGACAAAAGAGAAAAAAGCCATTTGCTGCCTGAACATCCATTTCACGCCTTCTCCGAGCAAAAGGTGGGGGGTGAGATTTTTATCTTCCACGTGCCGCTGTGCCCCACTCATGGCACTCACACCGACATACAGAAGTGCCTCGTTTCAGGTGCCTATTTCTGCCCAGATTGCGGGGAACGGAATGCAAACGGGTGTCATTAGGAGATAGCGCAAACCAAACAACTGAAAAAAATCAAGGACAGCATCCATTGATTATTCCACATAATAAGGAAACCGATCTGAGCCAGAGCGCCCGAGAGGTCCCTAAACACACGCCTGCTTGCAGGAGCGGCAGGGCCGGCATTGACTTCAGCAAAATCCAGAGCAGGGCTGGGGAAGACGAGGTGGGAGTGCTAGGAATGAGTTACGGGGAAGGCAGGCTTTCCAATCGGCAGGCTGTGTGTGCTGGGGGATGGGAAACCAGCTCCCCCCCATTGCCGCCTTCAAAATTGCACCGACAAAACCCGCAGGTGAGTGGGGTTGGAGATGTGCAGCAGAAATCCCTTTCCGTGGGAATGCTCTTCTGCAAAACTCCTTATAAAATCCACTGGACTGCTCCAGGAATACTACAGCCTGTGTAAAAGCCTGTGTAAAGCACTGCTGCTTCAGCGGCAGGCTGGGGGCTATCCAAGTTTTTTATTTCTCGTAGATGTAATTTTGCCATTTATTGGGCTACGAAGGGAGCGCAAGTCCTGCCATACAAAGTGCGTCTCTTTAATCCCAGTGTGGTTTTTAAAAAGAACTATTAATCCAATGTTATGCAAACATTGTTTATACTTCATTTACACTGCAGATTTTTTTTTCCTCTTTGAGTCTGATGGCTGGCCAAATGCTATTTGTTACACTTCTCAGATGCTACGCTATTTGCTTGTATTTTGTCTGTGACAAATTTTAATCCAGGTAAATGGAAAAAAGCTCTAGTGTGGTCATTCACTAAGGGCCTCAAAATGCCCTCCAGAGGCTGCTCATCTCAATCCCATTTTGATCTGGCTTTTTGGAGCACTGTGGCTAATCGCAGCCCGACGTGCCCGGCTGCTCTGTGCACAGCGCTCGGCTCCAGGTCCGGCAACTCTGAGCCTTCAGCGCAAAATGGTCACACCTGGAAAGTAATCAAGGATGGGCCGTGACAGTGAGGATTACAGCTCCCTCTGTGGAAATTATGTGAGATGAATATCACCCACCAGGCGCTGGAAATGTTTGTTTCACAAACAGAAGTGGTCTTAAGATGAATTGTAGCTGGCCTGGATGCAAGGGATATCTCCCGATGTGCAATAGAAAGCTGTGGTTTCTGGAGCATCCTAGGGAAGGTGTGGTGTGTCCTTCTCCCAGGACATGCCTCTGTTGGGATGAATGACCCCGAACGGCGAGCGGACAGGGACAGCCTGCCACAGCCTCTGCCCTCACCAGTAAATGTCACCAGCCCAGCCTGGCACCGCTGGCACCAGATTGACATGTCGCAGCCAGGAGCGCATCCTCTGCAGCCGGGAGGAGTGCAGAGATGCTGGTGGTGATCAGATGGACCGATTTGCTCATCTGGCTTGTGAGTGGGGGCAGCTCATTTTTCTCCATTGGAACCCGTCAAGATTTTTGTTGGTTTATTTATACAAAGCACTGAGTTGGAGGGGGATGTTTGTCATGATTGTTTACTTCTTCTCTCTCCAATTTAGCTTTTAGATTACAGAAATGTAAATCATCCAGAGCAAGACCCAGAGTCTATCGATACACACTGAAACCAACCATTTAATAAATCTGTAATGTAAAAACCTGAATACAGTTATTTCCAAACTGTGCTGATGGAAAATTAGGAAATCACAGCACTATCATTTCTGTGCTAAGGCATGTTAAAAGAAATTGGAGACACTTTTTTTTTCCCCAATAGGAGCTTCTGTAGCATGGAGGAGCACAAAGAGAAGGTGCTGAGCAGGGGATCTGGTGCCAGGGAGCGCAAGAGAAGAGATGGGCAGCTCCAGGGCCAACACCGAGCTCTGCTGTGTGCCAGGACATCTCCCAGAAATTCCCTTTCAACATCATGCCAAATATCCACATTTACCAAAACCATCAAAACAAAGATGCTACAAAATCACCAGTACCTCCTATGTCCATGGTCTGCGACAGATGTCACCCAATGAAAATCCAACCACCAGTAGGTAACTTATTGGATAACAGGATTGTGTCCTGCTCCTGAGAAATTTAAGCAAGAGAAATGAAAGAAGATGGACCGAGCGCAGACGGACCAACTGTCTTATCCGTTAAGTGGTACTATGGCTACTGCACGTCAATTTTGTCTTATAAGTGATAGGATTAGATCGGTGTTGCATCCCATGTTCATTCCTTGGGAATTTCCATCCCCTGCTTAACCTAACACAAGGTTTCTGGACTGAGGGGCAGTGACATGGAAATGGCTTGGCTGAGCCCACGCTATAAAACACGATTACCAACGCCCTGCCACGGCAAGCAGACCTTGACATGCCAGCATGTGATGATGCTGGTTTCAGGGGACAGTTTTTAAAACAGTGTTATATCAACATGGATCTTCCAGACCTGCTTCACTTGCTCTCCAAGCTGCATACAGAAACCTCTGCCTGCAGGAGGGTGGCCCTAAGGGAGACACGGTCTCTTCCTCCATCTCATGTTTTATTTATCACAAAACAAAAAACACCCAAAACAAAACCATGCCGGTTACCAGTGCAAACTTCGGTCCAGCTAAACTCCGTATCCATGACTTCAATCACATCTCCAAGCGCAGACACCATGAGCATGAAAAGCACAGCAGAAAATGTACACGCTAACCTCTTCCTTTTGAGGGATAGCATATGCACCCTTTATTTTAAGGTATTCTTTCCCCCGCATCACCTCTTCTTTCTGTTCATTTGTAGCACCTTTTAAGGTGCACACGCTTGTTCCCATTGACAGACTCCAAATGTTGGCAGGGATCGCAGAAGATAAGAGCGATGAGGTGATAAGAGTGTTTAACAGCACTGGGTCATGGGCAGCATGGATGGGCCGGAGAGAAGATAAATATTTACACTACATCTTTAGAAGATGAGTGAATAAAAAGGGCTGGAATAATACAGCTTCTCAACAAGCACTGGTGCTTAGGAGCTGGGAATATAAATCTCTGAAGCCTCATGACACACACTCACTCAAGCCAGGGAGATGAAAAATAGCAAGAAAATACTTCCCTCCACTTTTAAAAAGGGTTTTATTTCTCATTTATTTCCACTTTAGACTTCAACTTCCCAACAATTTACTTTAACCTTATCATCTTCTTTTTCTCTCTCTGAAATTGTCTCCCCACGATGACTGAGGGCGAGACTACAGGTAAAGGCATACCAGAATTTACATGCTAACACCCACCAAGACGTAAAACCAGGCAAGGTGGGCTAATATAACCAGCCCAAACTCCACCAGACAACCCAGAGGATGGCCCCAGGACAGCCTTTATTTTCATTTACATGCTGTTTTTGCACACAGCATCCCCGATCTGGACATGTGCAATAATACATGTCAAACAAATGCTGGTCCAATCGAAGCAGGTGGGCGAGCGGATCTGTGTGTGCAAATGCTGGCATAGAAAAGCAATGGTTTCATTTGGAATTTTATCCTGTTCTTTTAAAATCCCTACCTTAGATCAGTGCACACCCACATGTTGTCTCCCAAGCCTTAAAGCAATACCAGAGGCAGCACAATTCAAGAAACAAGACCATCTAACAGCTTTGTGCCAGAACATCTAGAACCCCAAATAGCTCTTCCCCTAGGAAAATCATAGAATCATTAAGGTTGGAAAAGACCTCACGGATCATCAAGTCCAACCGTCAACCCAACACCACCCAACCCCCTGAACCATGTCCCTAAGCACCACATCTACATGTTTCTTGAACCCCTCCAGGGATGGTGACTCCACCACTTCCCCGGGCAGCCTGTTCCAATGCCTGATCACTCTTTCAGTGAAGAAATTTTTCTAAAATCTGAAGCAGACCTTTATGTTTTCTCCCCATTTTTTCAGCTTTTGACTTTGCTAAAGCAAAATCTACTTGTGATGGCTCACCTTCACCTGCTATTTTAGGCCGGGTGTCCCATATGAGGATAATGAGCTGGTGTTTGTGAAGTGTTTGTGAGGTTACAGCTGTTAATTTTAAGAGTAGGCTGGTGTGAGACATCAGGATGTGCATCCTTGGTACCAGTTCCAAGGCAGCTCAGGCACTTCCCAACGACCAACACCGTGAGACAAAGGAACAGTGCAACCTCTGGCAGAAGTGAAAACAAAAATCCATGCACTGGTCACAAGCAGCTCTTTTTTGGGGGGATTGCAAACAGCCCAAGCTAACAAATGCAGGGCTTGGATATCCCCAGTTAACTCTTCCACCTCCCTTGCATGTGGGTAGGCCTGGCAGGGACCCCTCTCTTACTGAGCTCTCCCCTCTGCCCCCTTCCCTCCATTCAGACCTTCTCCTGCACTCTGCTGGGCAGATATCCATAAGGATGGAAGGTGCTAGACAGATCTTTATCATCACCTCTTGGGCCCTTCTATAGAGCCTACCGCCGGGCTATCATTTGCCCTATCTTCTAAGTGCCTCGCAGATAAATTAGATCTGCATAGAGAAGCAATTATTACATTTCTAATGGCATGGACCCTTACAGCACAATCTGCTACTGAAAGGCAATGAAAATTACATTAGCTTTTGTTTGATTCAAAATTACGATCAAGGGAAGAGAGATGCTGAAGCCCTTTAAAGCCAAACCTCTGAGCTGGGGATCTTTCTGTCTGGGGACCTCCCTATTCATATCCGCTGCCTGAGCTCCCACCCATGGCTCATTTAGGTGCACTGACTTTAAGGAGCCCTCCACTCGCAAAGCTGCTGTTCAAACCAGATCTAAGAAAGCTCAGAAAGAATACGGTGCCCGGGAACTGTCACTCACTCCCTTTCAAAGCCTGTATCTGCTAATGCACCCACACGCCACCGGCCGGAGGAGTTCAGCGTGCCAGGGTTCCGCTAATCCCTCATCGCCCTAGTTTCTAACTGCTGGTGGGTGTACCTAAACTTCCAAGTGCAATTTCAATGGGATTTATCACATCTATTATCATCAACATGTAGCACTGCTGGCACAGATACAGACTCCCCATATCCCACCGCAGACACTGCTATCTTTAATTGCAGAACAAAGTGATTTGGGAATCTACACAGCGGCTCTGAAACTCTCCGGGCTGTTTTCCTATTGAGTATTTTCACCCCAATTTGTAGCCAACACTCGAGCACAGCTCTGTATTTGCACGTACAAATTTCTAGGTTGCTCCAAAGACTATTTTCTACTGTTTGTTACTTGCAGCATCAGGCATCTTTCTGGTCATCAAACAAGTGTGTCAGTGAAATATAAAAGCTGCCGGGAAGCTCCGGGCTTCCCCAGCCCAGGGATCAAAAATGTGTTTGGAAAGAGCCAGTGCCTAGAGCTGTAACAAGTGTCACAGCGCTGCAGCTGAGCCAGCCTCCAACAAAACTCTGCAAACACGATCCCAGGCTGCAAACCGGACAATATTCCTTAAGGGCAAGATGCTAAAATCTCTCTTTTCAGGATGCTTCCTTGCCCCCTCCCTGTGTAAAAGTTAGTAGCTCTTGTACTGCTTTATCACTTTAGTATGGCTGAGGCAGATACCTGGTTATTTAAGGGGCAGGATAAATGGGCTGAGACAGCTTTCCCATCCCCAATTCACTAGGGAACGCTTGGAAATTCCACCTGACACCGGACCGCGCTGTGCTCTTAAACAATCTCCCGTCTGATCCGATTGTTCCCCAGTGGGGAGGCAGGCTGCAGCTCGCTCAAGAGTCATTGATTGGATTAACAGCCTAATTCCCAACAGATGAATAGAATACTGATGTCTTGTCAGCCCACATCATAGAAGGAAAACACAATCTGCTTCTACAGCCCCGAAATTTAACCCTTTGCTTCCCTACTCCCCCTCCCCGGGGTGTGGGGCTGAATGCACGGGTCCAGCACTTTCAGCTCGAGATCCATTTGAATGAGAAAAGATGTATTAACCTTTGGGACGGTTTTCCTAATCATCTACATGTCACGGGATCATATGCTATTTTCCGTAAGGTTGGTTTTGTAAGAAGCCCTCTTTTCATCCTTTCTAGACAGAAGAGATTTCTACCAGGGACCTTAGTTTTTCTTTTTCTTCTCTATATTACCACCTGTCAGTAAAGGAAATACTGTATGCTTCACAGTAAGCGGATGAAAATTCATTAGCTTAAGGATATTTACTCTGAAATATACAGATATTGAACATTTTCCGAGTCTATAATTTGATCACGAGGAGAGATGTGCCTGGAGAGGAGCATCCAGCTGCTGCAGGAGCAGCAATGCCCTCTCCCTCTGGCAGCTCTTGGCAAGCCACGGGGCAGGGGAGAGATGCCGGCCACATAATTCGCTCTTGGAGAGCACCCGTTCTCCACCTCCTAATGGAGACACTAATGTTTTCTTACCTCATAGAAAGACTGTGATAAGAAATTAATTGCTCCTGGTCAAGTGTTCACTACTACAAATGCAGGACCGTGTGCATATTAAAGAGATTCTCCAAGAACAAAATTTATTTATGGACTCCTTGGCTCTGCCTGCATTTATTTCCTTGCTCGGGAGAAAAAAATAAATAAAAATTACCTGATTTTAAGAAATGTATTCAAATGACCTAGTTTTTTTCTTGGATAATTGGGGTCCATAATGGTGTGGGTTTTGCTCCTTTCCAACAGCCACCTTTTCTGCTTGTATTTACAAAACAGGCAGATAAATCTTTAAATATTGTAATTTTTCATCAGCAATCCCAGAACAGACAGAAGTAGAGCTACAGCACTCATGCCAGGACTGAGAGGTGGCCTCTGGAGTAACTCTGATCCAGCAGTCCCAGTGGCAATGGCTTACCAACTCTGGAACCGTTTTTCCCACCTCATCAAGGTGTGCATCACCCGAGATTAGCCAGGTTGTTCTGTGAAACAGAAATAAACTATTTCCAGTTTCATTTGGATTTTACAGCTCACACGCAGAGTGGAAACATTCCCTCCATCACGTCTTAACTCTAAAAAACTGATTAGCCCAGCACTAACATGACAAATATGAGAGAAAGCATGAAAGGATGGAGGTACACATGCTTTTTTTTTTCTTCTTCTTTTAACAGTACCTGCTATCCACGACAGCTTTCTAGACTTCATGATTTCACAATATTAATATGCATATATTAAAAAATTGCTAGGAGACGGAATAAAAGAAACAGGTCTTCCTCTTCCTGGCTGCCAATACATCAACCCTAGAGAGCCCTGTGTGCAGAGAGATGCAGGATGCTCCACGTTCACAGCACGGGCACTGGGGACGCAACAGTCTGCATTAACGACAGAGCCGCCTTAACCAAAACAATTATCGAGAGATGCTGCATCGACTTAAACAATTCAATTAATGCAGTGTTAGCGCTAGTATTTTAAAGTCATTCAAATCATTAGCTCCTTTTACAATTTGAAACCATAATGTTTCATTTTCATCCCAGATGTGAATTGTTCCAGAATGGCAATAAAGAAATAAGTCAAATGACCCCTGTCCAGTCTAGCCCCTGTCCTGTAATATGGCTGCATTGTGTATTCACGAATCCAGGGTAAGGATGGCGACTGGGGCAGTTGTGCCCTGGAACAAGCAGACTGCAGGTTTTATAAATACATACAGAAATAATTAAAATCTAAGGGGTTTAGAAGGGTTAATCTCCTTTAAATAATCTCTGCCACAAAGCCTGTAAAGTCACTGCTGGCACCGTGCCCACGCAGGACCGGCTGTCGGATATCAGGACAGCACGTGCGGATGGGAGCAGAGAGATTAAGTGGAAGCGCAGTGGCAGTGGCCCATCAGACATGCCGCTCCCTCGCATATGGCTCCCCAGTCACTGCCGAGGGGCTGCAAATGCCGCGAGCAGGATCCCATCCAACGCCAACCTGTAAGTCAACACGCTGCTTGCTCCACCTGATTAAAGGGAGAGAAGGAAGCTTGATTAGGCTGCTAAATTTAGCAGGCTAGACAGGAGACAGCGGGAGCTGGGAGCTGCCACTGCTCAGTCCACCTCAGCTCTTTCTGACTTCAAGGCAAATGCTAGCTTGTATTTATTTAAAGGGATTCAGGACTTTGGAAATAACCTCTGCTACGCAGGCTGGAACCCACAGCCCTGGGTGGCCAAGGAGATGTTGCACTTTCAGTTGTCAGCTATCACGGACTCCAAGCAGCCACTCTGCATTTCAGGACGTCCTCTTCCTATAAAGTGTCACTGTAGAGTCAACAACACAGTGGTCGTCAGAGACAAAGAAATCCAAAAGAAAGCAGAGAAACCAGCCTTGTGTGGGCTAAAGCAGTGCCCTGCCCGAACTCCCGAGTTTGATTTCCTTTTTTCCTTCTTTTTCTCTTTTCAGTCAGTGAGGATAAAGACTCTGGAGACTCTCTCTTGGTCTCATAAACCTTCCTTGGCTTGGTGTGCAAAATCAAAACTTTCCATGTTAAGACGGTCTGAAACATCCTCTGAACTCATTAAATCAGATCTGGATTTTATTAAGCCAAGCTTGGGGAAGCCTGGGGTAGCAGGGGAGCTGCGTTACAGTAGCCCACGACCCTCAGCTTGAAAGGCACTTTTTTTTTTTTTTCCCCTGCTCTTTTAGAACAAACCCAATGCCAGGGACCCTACTCAGATATTCCAAAGCATCTCAGGATAGTGCTGGGCCCTGCAACATCAGACAGCTTTTCCTTCCCAAGCACGCCTCTTTCTTAAGCACGCTGACTCCTCTTGGTGGCTAATCTGGAATTAGAGAGGACGTTCGCATACTCACAGCCGTCTGCCAGAGGGGGAAGGCATCAGAGCCTGCATCCTGCCCCGAAGTGGATCACTGCCAGCGAGAAGCTGACTGCACGTGTTGACTTAAGAAGCTCCCGGCTCATCACCTCAAAGGGTTGCTGGTTTTGTGACATCCAACAGCCTTTTAGCAGCTTCTGTGAATTGTATTAGTAGCTGATTTACCATTTTTTATTTTATAAGGCATGAAGCTGCTCTTTCATTTGATCAGCCACCACCAAGTACAACTACAGACTCTGAAAACTCCCCTCGTTGGGACTGGCTTCCTGATGGAAGAAAAGAGAAATAAATAGAGAGGGAAAAGGTTTATTGGCACTGCTTATTCACAGACAGTCACGTTTCCAAACAGCTCTTAATAAAGTGCCAATACTAAAGAAAAAAAAAGAAAAATGTCTGGAGAAAACTGCCTCAGGACGTCAAACTATATCAGCAACTGGGATTTCTCGATGGAGCCACAGTGCTATTAAAATAAAGCTGAACTAAGTACTTGCAGTTTGGTCTGTCATTACTTATTTAGTGAGATGCAAAATTGATCTTCACTTTAAAGGGCTCTTTCAAAGTCTAGAGGCAGCACTTGCTCCCTCCTTGTGCTGTATAATAGAGGTGTTCCTAATGAAATTCAGCAGGAGCTGGAGGCAACCCGGGAAAACCGCAGCCGACTTTATAACAGACAGATTTATGTTCAGAGATGTCCTGCTTTTTGAATGAATTATTCTGCACAGGGCAGGGAGAACAGGTTCACCATTCACGGGTTGTACAAGCGCGGCAGAAGGTCAAGTTCCTCGGTGGTGCCGGGTCCAAGCCGAAGGCTGGGGCTGCCGTCACATCTGGGGCTGAGCTGAGCAGGTCTGTCCCATTTCCTACTAAAGCAGCCTGGGGAGCCTGCTGGGACCTGGACATCTGTCTCCGGCACCCAGAGCTGGGACCAGCCCATTTTGCACGGGGCAGACGGCTGGGGAGGAGCAGATGGCACATACTGGTGGTGGCGAGCGACATGGGGCAGAGCTGAACCAATGACCTCGAGGTGAAAGGCTTCGTATCTCCCATTATCAATCCCCAGAGCCCCCTCCGAAGTAAGTGTTGATACATTAATCTTTCTGACTGACAGAAACAAACTGCAAATATAACGCTCCATGGGGGAATCTTGATTTATTTTGAGCCAAAACTACAATTAAAACCATAAAGTTAAGGGCATGCTTAGGTTTCGTTCTTTCACCAGAAATGTTACAAGTTAATGCCATCCTTTTTCTCTTCCAAGTACCGAATTTAAAGAGCACGTCATCACCCATTAGTCTCCGAGTGCAGCCCCAGCGTGGATTGCTGCAGTAAATAATAAACTGGGGTTTGTGCTTCCTCCTGTGCATGCTGTCCTCCTAAATAGTTTAATCACAAAGGAGTATATTTAGGAGCGCTGCTGGAGTGCCTCAATGAAGCATGTTGTGTAGGATAAATACCTCCACATCAGGACACTTTTCAAAGCCATCAGGCAGAGGGGTCAGTCTGTTGGAGGTTTTTTTAAAACTGCACAAGCTAATGCTTTAAGAGTGTCTTGATGGAATCAGGGAAATTGGATTGTCCCCCCATTTGCTGGCCTAAAACAAGCCTTTTTTTATTTATCCCATTAGAGGAACACAAGAGAAACCTTTTAAATGTCACTAAAATTTTCCCTGCATTGCAAAACCCAGTCAAAAGGGTTTTAATTTTCCCTGAGACCTCTTAAGTAATGCAGTATGTCAAGGTTTAATACATTGCGTGTAGAGGATTCTCTATATCCTGCGCTGTTTCACCAGGGTGACTCTGTAGGGTCTGTCCTGTTTGCTGGATTCGGTCCCTGCCAGCACCGAGCTGCCCAACGAGCCCGCACCACTTCAGTTCTGGTGGAACAAACAGGCAGGTGATAACGAGATGAGATGTGCCTTCCCCAGATTAGTCCAAGATTCCTAAAAATTCATCAGTGCTGGTCGCTCTGCAGTAATTTTGATCTGTAAATCGGGGCGCTCTGGTTTTGTGAGCACCTGTAATTTACAGGTTTTATTTACTCATTTACAGGAGGACTAGAGAGACTTCGCAAGAGCCACTTACCTACACAAGGCTCCAGATTCCCCTGGAGTATTTAATATGACAAATGCAAGCTGCATACCAGAGGCAGAACCCAGGACTGAAAACTGGCAGCACAGAAAGCACTAAAGGACACCGGCTAAAGACAGCAGCAGGGTCACACACCCTCCAAAGGCTGGGTCGGTGCCCACTCAGCTCTTGCCGTCCCAATGCCTGCTTCTCCCGACTCCTCAAGCCCATCCCGCTTGCCAGCCAGCCTGGAAGCTACTGGTGATCTCTTCTCCCAGAGTAATCCCAACTAGTCACATTGGCTACTAAAAATATACCATTATTTTGCTCCTCCAGGATAAGGGAGGTATCTATCCATGCTGTCCCTGTTTCTTTTTGCAAACGGTGGACACGCTGAAAAACCACAGCAGAAGAGGACCCGAGGTGCTAAGTAATTTTGGGCTGACTGTACTATCCTCCCCAGCCCTGGTTCTGCAGGGAGAGGAGGAATTGGAGAGTGACAAGCATCTAAACTGCGGTACATGAGCCCTCAGCTTCCTGTCCCTCAACTCACAGATGCACACTGAGAGCTGGAGAGAGCAAGGCAGAGGAGGCAAATCCCAGCCTCTCAGCTACTCACAATAAAACACAGCCCTGAGACTATGACGCTGCCTCCTGATTGTCTATTTCACAAAATGTCAAAATTCAGCACAGAAATTGGAAAAAGGGGGTAAAAAAAAAATTAAGACTGGCTGGTTATTGGACCAAGGGCGGTGTTAAAAGGATCAGGAGGTGGTGGGCCGAGTGGTGGGGGAGGGAATGGGATAAAGTAGTGGGTCTAATCAAATCAGTTTAAAAAGCTGCAGCCTCTCCGAGTTAACCTTGCCAATCAGAGCGCGAGTGGGAGCATGTCTGCGCACATTAAAGCGGGAGCGTGTCCTTGAACCTGCAGCATACTCCGTCCTCCCCCCGACAGCCCGTGTACCCACCTCCCTCGGCAGCCAGGAGGAGAAAAGCCCAGGATTAGTCACCCTCCTTAGCCTTGCTCGAGTGGAAGTCAACACAGCAAAGGCAGCCCGGATGGTTCCCAGTGATTAGAGGTGAGCTCATGGGATTAAGCTGGCAAGAGTTGGAGAAATGTTAAAAAACAAATAAACAAACAAAAAAGGAAACCAAAGGAGAAACCCTCCCATTGACAAATGCTGTCGTATTGAGCCTGGCAGCTGGGAGATGCATTACTAACCTTTGCTAATGACTGAGGGCACTGGAGTCACTTTAAAATAAATATTCACTAGGACTTACACGGGTAATCTAAAGGGATTATCCTGCTGCCTTAACAGGTCCATAAACTCAATGTTAAATGGTTCACAAAAGTGTTTGCATTAATTTTGACCCAAATCAACCTTTCTGCTAAAAGCCGTGGAAAGCTAGATTCAATTTTGGAAGCCATGTGTCTGCTTTGAGTTAGTGTGTTACAAATTCCCCGAGATCCTCCATTTTCTGAAGGAAAAACAGGACTGAACCCTTGGAAGCCAGGAGCCTGCCAGCAGCCAGGGCAAGGCTTGACCAGAAATGCATGTTTAGAACACGAAGCAGCAGGCACAAATCCAGTCTGACGCACAATCCCATCCCTGTAGCAAAAACATCCATGTTCTGAGTCTTGGCTCCAGCCCTTCTTCCCTGCGGAGACAGGGAAAGCACAGCGTGGGGAGGAGCTCTGCCACAAACAGTGGCCGAACCCCAACCGTTCCGTGCCTCAGTTTCCCTACCTGTAAAATGGGGAACATGCCACGTGCCTTCCAGCTGGGGCACTCGTCCCCATGCCCTAGCCTCCAGGAGGGGAATTAAGCTAAAGCATGGCTGAGTGTCTGATGGAGGCTCAGCAGCTAATATTCAGGCAGGTCAGGAGAGCAGGAGTTAAGGCATATGCTTCAACAACAGGGACCGAATTATGAGATCAGAACAGCTCTTGTGCACCAGCCTGCAGCTCCCAACAGCAACTTCGTTGTCTGTACATGAAAAAGTATTGTCTAAAACCACACAGATGCCTTAAAGCCAACATATACAACCTGAGTTGCATCTAATTCAAAAAATCATATCAGACACAAATGGGAAACAAGTACTACAGAGGAATAATCGAAAGCACATCAATGCGTCTTTCCAGCAGGCTTTTCAGCCCCAGCCTCAGAAGATGGACTCAGGGTTATCCTCATTTCCCAGCCCGTGCTGCAGGCCAGGGGACACACCAGCGCGTTGAGCACCCCTCAGTCCAACAGAAGAGGTGCACCTCCAGCCTGTGATCTGACACACTGGACATGCACCTGCCTTGCAAACCTGTGTCACCTTCTTTAACCTGGACCTCTTAGCCCACACACCCGATTTGGCCAGCGTGCACACTTCTGAAGACTACTATTTCTCTAGGGCACGCTCAATTCATTTTTAAGAACGCAACACAACTAAGGGAATTGAAGACACATAAACTCTTTTTAAATCCCACTGTTCCTGCACGATCACTGGCAATAGGCTAGGGCCCTCTAGTAGCAAATTAGGAAAGCAAAGGACACGATCAGGCTGCTTGAAACCCAGAAATACGCTACTGCAATGGATCTGAACAAACCCAGGCCCCAGTCAGGGTCTGCTGTACAACTCAGGGAAAAGAAGAATCAAACACAACGGGAAGCTGGCAGAGAAAACATAGTTCAGAAAAAGATCAATATTTAAAAAGCTCATTTTCACTGATGGAGGGAAGAAAAGCATTTGCAATCTTTATGTTTTTTAAAGACTTCTTCACTATGTTCAGAAGACCTTGCTCTTTTTGTTTGGTTGCTCTCAATCGGTGGATAATTCACATTAGTAATGTATCCACACTTACCAAAGAGGCCTGAAGCCTTAAACAGTGATTCAGAGCACCAGGTTCATTGTAGGATTTAAATTGCCAGAAATGACATCCATGTGTCTATTAACAGGGAACACCTGTGGGACTGGCTTATACAAGCTCCTTTGTGCTGCACCTACCAAGGATGTGTGAGCAGAAAGGGAAACTTCTCAACAGAGCCAGCCTCTTCTGCTGCAGCCTTCCTCAAAGCGACGTCAAACCTGCTGGCTGTATGAAACATGGATATTCAAATATCAGCTGCTTCCAGAAAAGCTCCTCCAGAAATCTGTCAATCCATGCAGCACAACTCACCCTACCACATCTCCTGGTGATGCTGCGAAGGCTCCCAGCATCTAAAGCAGAGTGGAAATGACTGCCCAAGAGCTTCACTTTGTACTGAACCCAGCAGCCCTGCGTACCTAAATGAATCTACCACGAATTTCTGTAAGGAAAGCCCTTCTGTGGGCTCCATCCATATCTGATGCCTGATGAAGACCAAATTTGGATATGAAAATGCATTGATTACTGTATTTCTCTGGGCTGATACGGGCAGCAAAGTAAGGGAAAGCTGTGCAATATCAGGGGACAAAGTGCTTTTTTTTTTGTTCAGAATACCCAGTTACAGGAGATGCTTCCTAAGGAGAAGGGGTGAATGTGGACTTTAACCATCCTTCCTTCTCGGGAAACCTTTCTCTACTGTAAGCAGGACTCCTAGTTCAAACTCTCCTTTTGCTGTTCTAATGCTTGTTCTGTAAAACTTATGCCATGTCTCTGTGACCCTGGGAAGGGAGAAGTCCCCAAGTCCCTATGATTTTATGCATTTGTAGCTGTCATCGGAGCAACTGTGCAACAGCATAAAATTTAAAGATAGATAGCTTCACTTGGTGGCTTTTCACACCTTGAGAGCTCAGGAGACAATACCCTTCTCTGAGAAGAGGCACAGTACTATAGAGTGATAGTACATATTAATTTCTAAAAGAGGATTTTAATCATGCAACGTCCTCTGCAGTCGCACAGAATTTAATCTCATTGCTGACAGTGGGTGATGGGGAAGCATGTTAAGTGGAAAAGTTGTATTCAAGACCTTCTTGCAGATGTGTGCTACAGGCAGTCCCTTGGGAGGAAGAAAATGACCCAAACTGGTCTTTCTCGCTGCTGACCACCCCGGCCCAGGGCCCTGACGTACCCCAGCCATTCGCACAGCAGAAATGCAGGCGCATTGCTGAAGTTCTGCCCAAGGTTCAAGTACGTGTATTAATACAGTTAGCATTTATCAAGGCTTACTTTGCAAATATTGATTTATTAATCTAGGCAAGACCCAGGGATCTATGCACACAGTATTCCCATGTTAGTCACAGAAACTGAGACACACAAAAAAACCCCACTGTCTGACTTACTCAAGGTCAAACAAGGAACACAGCCCACAGCCAGCACTAGTTTCAGAATGCTGAGCTGCTCCCAGCCTTACGCTGTGACTATTAGGACGTGCTGTCCTTTTCCACACTGAATCTTCCCTCTCCTCATAAGATCTGTCTTCACCTAAGCCTATGTTTAGTGACAATCTTGCCTTCATTTAGTAATCTGGGAAGAAAAATATAATGAAGAGCTAAGAGTTTAAAACCATAAACTGTGAACCAAGGCTCTCCCAGCTGCTCAGGAGACCCACCAACACGGGGCTGGCACGTGCCTCTGGGATGGTTACCTTCCGTCTTGCTCTGCTTTTACCAAGGACTGCTTGCGGGCAGCTTTACAAATTTTGGTCAATTAAACAATTAAGTGTTAAAGACAAAAATCCCAAAGGAATTAATATAATTTGTTCCACCAGTTTTAAGGAGACCTTAAAGCTTATATGAAAAGTTGTACTTCGAATCGTGAAACTATTTTTTTTAAAAGCTTCTATGGAATGAAAGTAATGTTCGTTACCATCACTGCCTAGGAGGGATAAAATTAAATGCCTTTTTTTCCTGCTAAAATAAAAAATACTTCCCTAATATATCTGAAGGTAAGACATCCTAAGTGATGGCCCAACAGAACACAACGCCGTAAAATCACTCCAGTTAAATGACAAACAATGCATGTTCTCAAGCAGCACACATCTGATGCCCACATTCTAAGGAAAACCAGAGTGCTGAGCAGGTAAGCCACTTGATCCACTCCTGCAACCATTCTTTTGAGGCATTAGAGCAGCTTTGGACTACCAACAGATAAAAACGAAGTATGAGGTAATGGATCTCCTAGCTCCAAAATCCTGAGGAATGGGAAACAATGACCTTTTGTATACAAGAGCCATGTCTGTAGCATGGGAGCTCTGCAAAATTTGAAGTATTTGAGTGACAACTATGCACAATGCCTGAAGGAATAGCTCTGAGAAGACACAAAATTCAAATAATACTGCAAAACTGTACGGGAAAATCATGGCAATGCATTATGCACACTTCTCTATAATTTATGTCACTGAACGCATGGTGTGTTCTTTCTTCTCTCATTTCGCCTGGAACATGGGCAGCGTGCTGCTTGGGCAGCCAAAGCTGAGCCCGAAGTCTCAGGGTAGACAAGAGACAACATGAGAAAAGAGGATAAAACTTTGTCATTAACCATTCAGTGTTTGATAGAATTAAAGCCTATATTTGGTCCTTATCTTTCTCCAGTTCCTCCTTCATTTATTTTGCTCCTAAAATCCTTGATTTTGTTAACAAAATTTGGGCAAGAAAGCTGACTACCAGAATGTGCTGGACAACACCTCCTTTAAGAAGTGTATTATTCACAAATACAAATAAAATTCTATTTTTTTTTCCCCTTCCAAAACTGAACCCATCCTTTGAGACTTAGGGTGAGATTTTAATTTATTTTTAAGAAGTGTTTAAAAATTTCCTTGTAAAGTTTTTTTTAAATGAAATTCTAATTTCCATTCAGATGTACTCAAGCACAAGCAAAAACAAAACAACTAATAGCCTAGCTGAGAGGAAATGTTTAATTTGCCGTCTTCTAGCCGGATACAAATGTAAAAATTAAGTATGTGACTAAACATAGGTTAAACTATGTAATTAAGTAAACATGGACATACATTGTGTATCTGATTAGCAAAAAGAAGAACTAAATTCACTATAAAGGCTATATTTAGCTGCAAATGAACATATTTTAATGGCTACAAACCAATGAAAATCAACCTTTCCTTAGAAAAATAACCAAGAACTAGATTTAAATTGATTATTAAATCAATTAAATCAATCCAATCTGTCAGAATCTCTCTCTTTAGAGTCACTGTTAGATGCAAAGCTGCTGCCAGTATGGTATTCCCACAAAGGCAAAACCCAAAATGATGTGGTGTCAAAGGTACAGCGATACCCTAGCGTGTCCACAGCACATTCACCCAAAATTACGCCAGACACTGCAAAGTCCTAATGTGTGCACAGACCCTTCCCAAATGGAGGCATCCCTTAATACATGGAGCCCATTAACGTGTCCTATTTTCCCGTATCAACCAACCAAATATAAAAAAAGTGGGTCCCTGTGCCAGTCTGACCCATTTTGAGAGTCCAATGAAGCCAAACTGAATTTTATATCTTAGGACAAAAAAAAATTAAAATTGTGCTTAAATATAAAGCAACCAGTTGCAGCACTACGGGATTAGTTGGATGAATCCTTCAGCGGATATAATCAGCTTAATGGCAACAAAGATCACAGCACTGCTAGTGCAGCTGTGACACTCAGAAGCCTTTCACCGAAGGGGAAGGTTTGCACAAGGCTGGAACGGTCCCTTTTATTTCCAGCCTTTTTTCCTCTCTCTCTCTCTCTGTGCAGTCAACATCCCCATCAGCTCCATTAGCATGAAAGAATTAAGGAGGGAAATAGGTAGGGTGGAGCAATTTACATCTGCGGGTCAGTGTACTTATACAGCGTCATATAATTCAATTAAATGGACAAATAAAGTGGCGCTAGTTGTTTTCCAAACTCAGGTTAATTTTAACTTAATTCCCACGCCGCTGTGGGCTAAAGGGCTGTCTGAGACTGCATGATGCACAGCTAAATGACCAGCTATCTGTTACAGAAAGGAATGCTCTAGGAGTGCCCCTGCTTTCACTCTTAGGAGTATCCTAAGAGTATCCTTACTCTGAGGATATTCTTAGTATCCTCATCTTCCCACAAAAAGAGAGACTGAGAATAAACACTTGATTTCCCTAATTGCAGCTCTATTTGCACTGGCTAATCCATTGCTTTATATTATACCTTTTCTGACTGTTAAATTGCAGAAAAATACAGTAGAACATAATAGATGTAAGGAGAATTTAGCCTGCTCTGAAAAAAACAAGAAACACTGTTTTCTAGGCTTCTTAAATTAAGACTTTAAGAATTAAATCCAATGAGCTACCTCTCACATACAGTATTAACACACACAAAGAGAAGCAACTAAATCCTAATCTATTTACCACCAAGTATTCTGTTTCTGGGTTTTGCTTCCTCCAGGAAAAATCCCCTGAGATGCAGGTGAATGCACTGATGACTGAAAACAGCTGAGGATAAATAGAGAAGACCCACAAATCTGTTATCTGGAGGAGACTAATTGGCAGACATGGCAAAAGTAGGAACACCTTGGAAACAAGCCATTTACTGTAGAGCCTGCTAAGGTCTTCCATTCTCCAAGCTGGTAAAACTCAAGCCTGTGCAGCTGCGCTTTTGGAAAAAGAGCTGTGAAGGAGAACTAATTTCTATTTGCAGAATAAAGACCTTTTCCAGTAACGCAATATTTTGAAGCCTTTAAAATAAATCGGTGCTTGAAGATCCATGGCATTTTCCACAAATAACCAGCGTGCCTCCTTTTCCTCAGCCCAAAGTTCCTTTGCTTTCTCCAAACTGTCAGTTCAACACCGTGCTGTCATTGTCCCCACCAGAAATACCTGCATTTCAGCAGTTCTGCAGGGATATAATTTGTAAAGTGTTAGGCAAATAAGCACGCTCTGAAACAGCACTAAGCTTTCAAACCCACCAGGAACGTCAAGAGGGCAGATTTGCACATGTCAAGCCCATCACCTTAGGAAGCTTTCAAAGTTTTGCTTTTTGTGACTCTACAAAATGCATCTCTGGAGCCATTATATGAATTAGTTGGAAAGGGGTGGGGGGGAAGGAGGAGCAGTTAAGAACAGCAATACACCCCTGTGAGGACATTTAGAAGCATCTGGCTCAGAGATATTAAGAAAGGAAAGAAAAATTAATCATGCCAGCTGGGGAAAAAAAAAATCTGGCATCAGCACAGCCACCTTGTCATAAGGCAGATATTAATAATGTGAACCTCCAGGGAACACTCAGACATCTGAAAGATCCACTTGTTGGCTATCACAGAGCAGGCAGATTTAACTGATGCCTCTTTGAAACCTTCTGAATCTTACGCTAAAACATTGCATAGGATTTTTTTTTTTTCAGCAAAATGAAACCCTCAGTGCCAAAGATCAGACGTTTACTGCATTTCTCTTTTTCCTAGACGGTATCAAAGAGAGCGCACAAGGGAAGGCAACGCACCTTGCTGTTTATAATCACCTGCCATCGGCCACAGCAGAACGGAGCGATGCCCAGAAACTGGGTGCAAAAATATCAGCTGCTGAAGCTGTGGATAGCAGATAATTAGGATGTCAGGAGAAGGGGAAAAAAAAAGGATTAATTCCACCAGACTTTGGCAGAGGGAAGCCTGATCAGGCATTAGCCACTCAATGTTTTGTGGACCTGTAGCTTAGATGTCCAGTAGCTATGAGGAGGACACAAGAGAAATGGAGGGGAAACTGGCCGAGTATTTTAAAAAGAAAAGAAGCAAAAAGGATCTTGCCAGAATGGAGGACAACAGGAAAAACTGTGCCTGGCTGAGACACCGCAGCAATGGGGGTATGTCCTAATGCCACATCTCAAATAGAGCTCCTCAGGGTTAGAGTAAGATGTAAAGTTGGTGGCAGCAACACCAACTAGAACTCACATTTTCAAGAGCATTTATTTAGCCAACAAAACATTGCAAACCCCTCCTTTTTTCCTACCTTGTTACTTCTCCAGAGCTGCAGGAATCTTTCCTGCCTAACATACCAAAAGCAAACACGGTAAAGGAACCACTAACCTGCTTCTATTTGGGAAACGAGGGCTGTTGCTAAAAGCATGTCAGCCACCCCCAGCATAACCTTACACTTATTTTCAGATCTCTTGGACCATCTAGGACTCGCTATGACTCCCGATCCACACGACACACAGCTGACTCAGGAGTGTAGCACCAGCTACAAACTGTCTCAAAGGCAAAATGACGACTGAGAAGCACCGCATTGGATGTTTATATGCTATTTGATGATGCAGGAGATGCTACTATAGGAGCTAACAAGCAGTCACATCAAACAAGATGGGTTGTGGTTGTCAGATCTAGATGGAGAATTCCCTAGTTAGGGAATATTGCTCAGATATTCTCAGCTTAGAAAGAGCAAACTCCTAAGTTTAAGTGGAAGACAACATCCTAGAGACCAGCACTGTGCCAGATGTTTTCAGAGGCTGGACACAAGGTTGAAAGCATCATCCCTCCAGAAATGCAGTGCTACTGTTAGTGCCACTGTCTGCTTAAATCAGAAACAATTTTGCAGCCGGATGACTGTGCTTTTAAACCACCCTATCCCTAGAGGAAGCATTTGCTGCAGTGGGTACAGCTGTGACACATTCCTATGCAAATGAAGCAATTTTATCTTTTTATCTATGAGAAGTCTCCCATTTCTTCCCCATCACTGACTTTATCTCCCAATGGACTTGACAAAAAGCAACACTTGCAGGTTTTGTTTTTTTGTTTTTTTTTTAACTGATCCCAGAAAGGAACATATTCAGCCCTAAGATACATGCTAATAAAAATCCCCTTGATTTAAGCAGGAAATTTACATGTTTATCCTTCACCAGAAGTCCTCAGTAATGACATCTTACCATCCCTTCAATCCTCAGTAAGACTATTTCTGCCATGACCCTCTGTGTCACTGCTGGCTGGCATCACTTGGGGAAGCGATGAGCCAAGAATACAATTTTTTCTGCTGATGTCTGTTTTGTTCTCTTCCATTCACTCAATCTTTCCATTTGCACGACCTGTTGCACTACCTCTGATGCCAAAATGATGTCTTTGGGATAGGGATGGTCTTTGCTCTTGCCTGGTGCCTTGACTGATGTTTCTACTAGCTACAACAGACAAAATAAGGTAGAAGGGTTGAGGGCACAATCAAACCTGCCATTAGCTACGCGCCAGTCTACAGGTCTGCCATGCTCGGTGTGTGGAAAGACACTGCGGTCACATTCACTGCTTGCGTGCATCGGAGGATAGAACTGGCCAGGACAGTGAAAACTTGCATTTTTAGTAAATTTTTTAAAATCTTGAAAAGATTTCCTTTCCTACTCAAGTTGGGCTTTCCCCCAGGCAAAACAAAACATAACTTCTCTATGATTTTGCAGTTATTCTTAGGTAAATTCAGAGTGCTGGTTTATATTATTATTACATGCACACAAGAGGAATGCTTGAGCTAATAAGCAAAAAAGAAAGTGATGGTTTAAAACAGATCTAAATGAAGAGTACACATTTATAGTCTGTCTTTACATTGTGGTTTATCCCAGAGACTGGGCTCCAATGGCTTAGCAAGTTCCTTCTTACCAGCTGATGAGTGCAAACTGACCACAGCCATGCTTAACTTTGCCATCTGAGAAGCAAAATTAATGATTTAAAGTCTCCATAGCTCTGAGTTTTTCTGCTGCTGTGAAACATCCAGATTGAAACTGCCTTCATGGTTTAAATTAACCTCTTTTACTTTGCAATTAGGACTGGAGGTGAGGGTGTATATGATCACTTCCTGTCGTTCAGAAAACAAGCACTCGGTTATTAAGCTATGAAAAATTGATCATTTGCAATTGCTGAGCCATAACTTTACAAATCTCTTCTGAGTTTGACCATTGGAATTTAAAGTGCCCTGCTCAATTTCATACCACTTCAGAGGCCAAATTACCATGTAATCTGTGAGCACTGCTGCAAAATATCCTGACAATAGCGGCAGGAGTAGGGCATCACAGAGAAGGTAACCAGGCAGCTTTTGCAGACCTGGTTTCTGACTCAGATTTCATCTGCACAGTCTGAACATGATTAAAACTTGAGTTTAAAAAAAAAAAAAGAAAGAAAGAAAGAAAAAAGAGTAAATTGAAATTTCCTGCATGCAGGTAACCCTGCCTCTGGTGGGTCCAAGCACGTTGTCAAGGTTTCTCTGTAGCACATTCCAGCCTGTTGCTTTCTAAAATCCACCTCTTGCCTTTCTTCTGTGTTGCAGAAAGTCAACCAGTCAAAACTCCTTCTTGGTGTTTTGTTCATTAATCACTGTCTTGCTTTGTGGGCCATGCTGAAAGGGAGACATTTCTCACCCGATCATCAAGCCAGGGAAGGAAAATGTCTGTGGATAAGAACTGGTGCTTTCCTCTTCCAACACCTTAACCATGGATAAAGCTCATCACTAACTGTGCTCCGCCTCGCTGTCAGCAGCAAATTCTGACAGCTACCTGGGGCACGTGTGTGCTATGAACCAGACCTTCAGACAGTCCTGGATAAGAATAACCTTTAATGCTGCTCCCATTCCTTTCCCCTGCCTCACAAAAACATTGCTGCATGTACAGTAAAGGAAGGAAATATCATAGGAAAAAAAAAATCAATTAAGAGAAATTTGCAAACCATTGTGTTAGAGCATCTCATTTAGAGCGGCCACTTTTTATCTGCAGGGCAAGTAATTGCAGTACTATTGCAGCAGGAGCATCATGCATCAGAGAAGGTGACAACATTTTTAGGGGTATTTATTGTAAGCATACTAAATTCAAGACTGTACCCCGCTAATTCATTTCCAAGGGTGACAGAAGTCAGCTGGCTAGAGCTGTTATTGCTAATAGCTAGAAAAGACCCACTTAATCACTTTGCATTTTTATTTGTAGAAGATAAAGAAACATTTCTTTCACTAATAGTTTCATGCCTGTTTCATCTCATTTTATCTGGACTGCAAGATCTATTTAATTTCATTTGATCAGTTTTCTAAGGGTCTTAGAACTACCATATTTTTATAATCTTGTTATATCCATGAGACAAAAAATGATTATTTGCCCCACCGTTTCCCAAATAGGAAACCAAGACAGAAAGAAATCAAGTGACTTGTTCAAGGTCACGCTGGGATTCTGTAGCAAAACTGGAGAATTAAGAATCCTGAACTCGATTCTGAAAATAGCCATAAAAGGAATTTCCTCACCAAATCAACAGGGATTCTGCAGACCTGGACATCTACCACCATGTTTTTTAATGACATACATTAACCATGGATAACCCAGCTCTGGATGGACAGATCCTGTTTCGCAGATGAAAAAAAAGCAAATTCTCTCACTAATAAGTAAAACCAGGCTACCACTCCTCACAGATGGGGGGGAGTCTGAAGTTTAGCAAAAGCACTTGAAATTGCCAGTTCTGATAATGTAAAATAGCAGCTCTGCATCACAGGTATGTCTCTATGAAGAGAAAAAAAAGGTAATATTAATATTTTAATTTTTTTCTCCTAAACTTTAACAGAGCCATAATGCAAGTTAAAGAGAAATATCCATCACAAAGTTCTGTACATTCAGGACACGCATTGCTCATGACATTTCACTGCTAAGTGGTGAAGAGTTCAGCACTGTGGTACGTCTGGATTTTTCTATTAGCTTTTATATGAACGCAAAATAAATTAGTCAGTCCCCCTCTCCCCTTGATGATAGAGAAAATGACAGTTGTCAATGCAGTTTTGTTTGCAACTGTAAGCATTTAACGGCCTCGGGAACTCTGTTTTTCTCCTGTCCAGGCTGGGCAGGAACAAGGCAGGTGCACACAACCAATGCAGCAGAAACCTGGGGGGGAGAAGTCACTGACTTAAGCAGGAGGTGGCTGAGGTTGTGCTGTGAATGAGGCATGAATGAGGAAAGTCACATACATATAGTAATAGCAAGAGTGTGTATGTATGTATATATATACACATACATACATACTGAATGACTGCCTTGTTCGTTTCATTCTGTCCATATGAAGCTAAAGTCCTGCAGCGGAGAGCAAGAGGTGTTTTCCCCCAACAGCTTCAAAAGGGTGTGAGGGTACAGCAACCATTTATACCCATGGAAACACCAACAGTTGCTCACAGAGTTAAAACCTGAAAGCTGACCAGACAAGGCCTTTGACCTAGACCTCTAAACCTGAACGGCGGAGACAAAGAGATCTTCTGAACATTTTTGACAAGTCAGACATTAACAGATGCTTTAGTCTTATGCAGTGTTAATGGAAGGAGCAGGTATGTCAAACTAAGTCGCTGGCTGCGTCCAAGCTGCGGTTTCCATCTCTCTTCCAAGCTGTGCTGAAGTACATTGGCAGAACAACATCCATCAGGAACGTATCGAATGCTGACCACAGCAGTATTTGTCCTCTGCAAAGAGGATACGAGCAGAACACTCGAATCTGCATAAACATCACATTCATAACAGGCTGGGTGAAGATTGCATTTTAATATTGAGCTCCTGTTGAAGTATCAACTTATTTAAAAGTTCAGAGAAGCTTCTTCAGTTGCTAGCATTGATAAATATTTCAGTATCTGCTCCCAGGCAAGGCTGTGTGTACAACGCAATGCCACAAGTCTCAGGTGAGGGCCTAATGCTTCTTAGGGGTTGAGTGTCGTAGTCAACGCTCAAAGTCACACCATTGAGTAGTGCTTGGCTCAGGGCTTGGGGAACCAACCCTCACTAGCACATGCAGACCCTACAAACACAACAAACCAGAGGTCAGAGCAGAGACACTGCTTTTCTGAAGAACAGGCGAGACCACATCTGCCTCTGCTGGTTCCTCTCACACTACAAATCTACCTTAATGATTATTTACACTTCCCTCTTCCAACCTTCCTCTCTCCTCTTATGTAAACATACTATAAATACAGACTTGGCACAAAGCTCATCAATCTACTTCTCAGCTTCCCCTGATCCTAAAGGTCTTTCTCTGGACAAGCTGTGATTTAGCTCCAAGTTCCTGTAAGCCAGAGCGACTTCTTCCAGCCTCCATCAGCACTAATGTGACACATGCCCTTGCACTACTGGTGAGAGACCCCTACCTTGAGAAACCAGATCCAGCATGACTCATGCAGACTTCTTAATGGGCATCCTTCTTCTGTGGCTCCCATGAGCCCTTCCTGGGTTCTTTGGGGTTTTGGAGGGAACACTGACAAAAGTCACCCTACACTGTACATGCCATAGGACTTTGCCCCAAACAAGACCAAGACCTCTGGCCAGTGTCAGATAATCCGTCACTATAAGCTACTTGTATCCAAGCCAGATATTTATTGCTATTGATCTGCCTGGTCCCAGCGAAAGACTTTTGTTCTCCCAACCCGGGACTTTGACCTCAATTAAGTTATGAATTTCAATCCGATAGACTGCTCCACTTACCCTGCTGCTCTCCCTGACTGGATTAATTAGAATTAGCTAGGCTGGGAGTCACCCCGAGCGCCTCACGGATCATGTTATTTTAATAATAAATAAAGAGACAGCAGCAGCATACAAGGAAGGATTTTGAAAGATTGTTCATCCAAGAGCATCATTCAGAACCTGCCAATACTAATTTCTCTGAGTTTGATTACCTCATTTACTTCTTTTTATTTCTATTCATTAATTGAGTTTTATCCCCCATTACTTCAGCTCCCCAAATGTGCCCTTCCTATAAAGGAATCAGACATATGCTTTGCTGTTACAAAGTTTTATTACTGCAGCTCATCAAAAGTATAGTTAGCAGGAATGGAATAGTCATTAAGCATTTAATAATCTAATAGTGCTGAGAAAATATATATATAATAGGGGAGGGGGAAGGAGGGGAGAGGGACAAGGCAACCCTGCCTATTACCATAAAGCGCACAACGAGGGCTCTTTATACAGATGGTTAATTGGTTGGTGGACAAAGCCGAGCGTCTTCAAGAAGGTAACATCTAACACTGAAAAAAATGCATATATCCATTAGGATGTTTTCTGACATCACAATAATGCCTTTGGAACGAGCTTAGAACAGGTTGAATACGAAAGAAATTTGATTGGCAAGGGGAAGTTTCTGAACTAGTGAGTTGGGGCCTGAGAGCTACATTATCCTTATTACTTCTCTTTCCCTATAAAAGCAATTACATACTTGAAGATGTCGGGTTGCCCAGGACTGTACTGAAATGGATTGTCTCAGCCAGCCATGTCACAGACATACTACGGAGTTATTGACCCATAACTGAACACTTATTTGTCACGCTCATTTTAATGTTAATTGGCTGGAACAGGAGAAACGGATTTAGATGATGGAAGTTGACCAATTCTTCCATCCAGCTTGCAGACAACCAACTCCTAACCCAAGAACAAACCCAACAGACAACTTCAACGCACCTTCCTGCCTTCATGTACATGTACCCTTCTCAGGACAGGGTGATTTATTCCAGCCTTGTTGTAAGAGGACAGAAGACCCATTTCAACACAGGATGTCTAAGCTGGGACAGCCAACTGGTCTGTTAGATAAATGAGAAAGTTATTCTAGGATAGGATTTACTTGTTTTGTCGCAACAGGGAGCAATTGAGCAGTCTCTCTGGGACAGGCAGAGGGAGGATGGCACCAGCCTTTTGTTTCCTTACGCAGGCAAGCGCCACCGAGACCTCTGCTACCCCTCACACCAGTGGGGATGCCTGCTCGCATGGATTACCAAAAGGTTTTTGATACATCTCTTGCTAAAGGCTATTAAATGATGTTGTCACAGAACAAGAGGGAAGGTCTTTGTACCAATTGATAACTGACTACAAAAATAAAGACTGAAAAGGAATAAATGCCTGGTTCGCACAATTGCTGCTGATTGCTGGAGTCTCCAAGGGATCGTTGTGAGGGCTTGGGTTGTTCAACCCACACAAATGAACAGGGGAAGCAGGTTGAGAGGGAAGCGTTCAAGTCATTTAAACCAAAAACTGACTGTAAAATGCTACAAAAGGATCTTAAGAGTGACATGGTGAAAAAACTGCAGATAAAATTCAGCGCTAATAAACACCAAGTAAGGCACATGTGGAGAAACAATCTTCAGTCTAAATCTACAGTGATGGGCTCTGAACTAGCTATTATCTCTGTGGAAACAGATGATGAGTTATAATAGACAGCTCCATCGTAACACCAGCTCAGTATTCAGTGGTAGTTAACAAAAGCCAAACAACAAGGAGACATTTGGAAAAAAGCAATACAGTGATGTTTTTTTGTTCTTCTTCTTTAAACCTCATATTGCACTTAGAGCTCAGGTACCGAGAGAAGCGCTGCTCCCCTCATCTGAAAGGAAATAGGGAAGAACTAGAAATGATTCAGAGGGTGACAAGGAGGAGTAAAGTTACTGAGCAGCTTCCAAATGGGGTACAATTAAATAAATTTAACTTCTCAGTCTGAGAAAGAAGTGATCAAGGGGAATCAAGGAGGCAAATAAAGTCAAAAGCAGGACAGAGAAGGTAATTGGGGAAACAATTACTGTTTCTCATTACCCAAGAATGATAGGATCTCACATGAAATGATTGCGGCAAGTGCAAAGCAAATGCACAGTTAAACTACAGGACTCCCACTAGCATACAAAGGTTGGTAATCCAAAGAGGGATGGAGAGAAATTTATCACAGAAAAATCCAGGAATGCTAAGATAATACCAATGGTTCAGGAAGCCTCCATGCCACAGACTCCAGGAAAATATATGAAATTATCACTATACACTCACCCTACTCTGTCCCCTAAGCATTCACTCTTCCCTGCTGCTGGAGACACTACACTGGGCTAGAAAGACCCCTGCACTGACAGCTATTCCCACAGATGCAGAAATGAGATGTGCAAGTTGAGAGACAGCAGCCTTCTCAATTAGCTTTGCCATTTTCAGTGTTGTTTTGCCACTTACAGTCCGTGGAGCCAAGAAACAGCTACGATCAGCAAAAATCTCATTTAAAATCTAACCAAAATAAGCATAAAGAGTTACTCCTCCAGTATCTGAAGTTTAGAACAATCTTATCTAGGAAAGCTAACAAAAGTACTTTGCACCTAACACTGCAAATTCAAAATGCCCCCATTGTGCACTCAGAACTGGGTTTTGTTGGTTTTTGTTGTGCTTGGGATTGTTTTTTGTAAAACAAACTGGAGGAGACAACTGCCAGCACCAGATGAATACAAAATTCTATCTAGAAAGTAAACCCAGACTTTCTCATATTGAAAAGTCCTCAGGGAGAAGATGAGTGGCAGAATTTAACTTCTTCAAAACAGGGAAAGCTTTTTCAAGAGGATGAACACAAAAAAGAGAGGTAGGAAGCATCTCTCCTGAGCAAAGAGTAGCTGATTGCTTGGCAGAGGTTGTTCCTCTGGCAGGGAGAGGTGATGCCAAGGCTATAGGAAATGAAGCACGGCTAGAGGCCATTCCTATGGTGTTTAGGGACCATTCCTGCGGTGATGCAATCCCCTGAAAAACCAGCTTGGCTGCCAGTGGCATCCTGTTTGCGTAGTTAACCAAACACCTTAATGAGGGTCTACAGCATTTCCAACAATGACTTCACAAATTACAGGTGTTTTAACACATGCTTATTTCAAGATGACCCCAAGACCAACAGACAAAGGCCCATGGGACCACCCCACGTCTTCACAGGGAGGCATTTGAGGTAAGGCTGTTTCCTGCATCTGCAGAGACATGTAAGGACAGTAGGGAATAAAATCCCCGTTTCTCTTCTGCACCAGAACACACAACAGCACCATGGTGTCACCTGCACCAACCTCAAAGCCATCTGCTGCTAGTCTCTGCAGGCTGTGAGCATTGGCAGCGATCGCAGCCTTTGTACCACAAAATAGCTGTGCTGGGCACGCATGGACACAGGCACAAGGCTTCCTGATGCAGGGGTGGTCACGCTTGCTGAGCTAAAACTATGTGCCTTCTGCCAGACTGCATTCCTCCTGCACCAGCACCAGCCATGGAAAGTGCTTCCTTGCGCACAAGGCAGCCCTCAAAAGCAGGTGATGCCCGCAAGCCATGCAATCTCACAGCAACCCTCTGTGCTGCTATTCCCCCGCTCCACAGCTTTAAACCCCGCATTTTGCTTACCCTGAAAGCAGCTTTGAGATTTGGAAGGTAAAGCAACAGAGATCACTTAGTATTTTCAGGACCAGCTCTTGGATTTCACTTTTCAAACACTGCTTTTGCACATAGAGGTTGGAAGGACCATGCGGACCCTGAAATCACTGCTGGAACAACACAGAAGCCCGCAGTTGCTCTCTGGGCTGGCGAGCCTGCTTTGCAGGCAATGCTGCACGCGCGCTGCCTGAGCAAGGGTGCCAACGGCTTTGCTGCACCAGCAATGAAGCAATGATTCATATGTCTACAGGGAGCAAAAGAAACAAAGACTGTACATGTTGAGCTGGAAGATGGGAAAAAACAATGCAAAAAAGCCCAGCCGGCACAAGGAGAAGGAAACATCTCATCTCTGTACGACCTACAGTTTGTGTTGATGAGGCTTGAGGGGTCTTCAGAAGCTGCAGAGCAAAGAAGGGATAAATCTCTGCATCTTCCAGCATATACTTAGAGCTGCAAATATTTTGCAAATGTTTCTGCTGAAAGGGACTTTTCTCCCAGTAGGTAAAATCAGCATCTGCTGAGTGGTGACCATTTAACATTCAACCTGCTGCCAATCGACATTCCACAGAGAGACCCGCAGGAGAGACATGGAGCTGTGCCACTTCTAATAACTGTGTGACTGGCACCATGTCAATGCTTTAATGTAGAAAGCTACCCTCTGTCACTAAGCAGATCTCTCCTTTCTTTTGGCTAATGGCTTTCACACCCATTGGCAACCACGTCAAGACTGAAGGGCTATGAGCCTGCAGAGCCTTCCGAGATTTGCCTGGCAAGGCTGACTACAGAAATATTGAGACAGGGATTTGGGAGAGGGTATAAGGAAAGAAGGAAACTATTGCGGTTAATAATTCTGCTCTCATTGCTTTGCTTTTCATCTTTGTTTAGTGTCTTCATCCATTTGCCTACTGCAGCTATGGTCAATTCAGCAGTACCTGCGACATCCTTCGCTTGCCGCGAGCAGAACCATGCCAAACCTTCTGCAGCAATCATCAGATCCAGGACAGGGTCCTTCCTGGCTTTATGAGCCAGGCTTTTAGTATATTTAGGGGGAGATTTATACTAGGGACTTTAACTGTAAGGGCACAAGGCTCAGACATTTTCCTTTTTAATCTCAGCCAGGTTTAGAGAATGGTCGTAACAGCAGAGCACTTTGGCAGCTGGCATCCTACCTACAAGTATGTTTGCACTGATCAGCTTGTAGTAAAGATGGTGAGCTGCATGGACACACACACATCTTCTATGGGGAGGGGGAAAGCTGTGCCAATACAGCCTGTGGCCTTTGGTCCTCGGCTAGAACAGTCAAGATGCCCACACCAATTTCTTCAACAAACACGAAAATGAGGGCAGGAACGGCGTGGGGCATGTATTAGACACTGGCCCAGGTTGCCCAGAGAAGCTGTGGATGCCCCATCCCTGGAGGGGTTCAAGGCCAGGCTGGATGAGGCTTTGAGCAACCTGGGCTGGTGGGAGGTGTCCCTGCTTATGGCAGGGGGGTGGAACTCGATGATCTCTAAGGTCTCTTCCAACCCAAACCATTCTGTGACTCTATGATTCAGTGCAGGAGGCAGGGAACAGACAGACATTTGCTGAGACCAGCTTCATTTTTAAATGTCTACCCAACACCTCCAACATGAGGCCCGTGCAGAGACTGAAGCAGTTCGTATTCTTGCTGTGAAATTCAAATGAACAAAACTGAAAATAAAAGAACAGGCAGTGACAAGCAGGCCTGACTTTTCCTTGCTTCTCTTTATCCTGTCCAGACACAATCCTTTTAGAGACAGGCAGGAAAACAGAAAAACCGTACAAATAAAACAAAACCAACAGACCACCAATCTTAGAAATCTTCGACATATCCATAATTTCTACTTCATTTTTAGCTAATGGTGGAAATTAGTCTTTGGAAAGTTGATAAAAATCAACCTGTCTCTGCTGGGTTAGTACCATGATCTGTGGCCCAGCAACTACTTCTAGTACAATTGATTTTCCTTTTTGGCAACCAATAGGCCAGTCAATAATAATGTTGTTTGAGAAGGATTGAGTCATGAGGGAGATGAACCCTCCCTGCCATTTATTATGTTTGTATTGTCTTCATTTGAAAAGATCGTGGGGGTTTTTTTTGTGGGTTTTTTATTTTTTTTTTTTCTCCAATGAAAATGTGAGTGAAGGTATTACAAGGGGACAGCTCCTCCATGTCCCTGTCTCCAGAACCCTCTGACTCACAAGTGTGTTAGCATGCAAAGAGAGGGAAGCGGCCGTCTGCTAGAGGTGCATGGCAGGGCACTGGGGAAAAGATAAGCTGGGGAGGTAGCCACACTCTTCCTGCTGCTCTAGATGTCTTTTAGGGACAAAAGGAAAAAAAGAAAAAAAAGAATCCAGCGAACTCAAAGTCAGATGCTAACAAGCATGACTTCAGAGAGCTGTGCAGCCTTGTGTGAATGGGTACAAGATACAGATGTGACCTTGGCACCAAAGAGTAACCAATCCTCTTTACAGACAGCAAAGATGCTAAATGCTTTTCACTAAAATTAATTACGTTTATGAATGAATAAAATAAAATCCACATATAGTAGCAACAGATTTCCTAACCTGATGATTTTCAGCTTTGGTTCTCAAGTTCCCTTCTCAAACCCCTGAGGGTCCATGAGTGACCGCTGAGAACATGCTGACAAGATGGTTTAAATTCTCAGTGCAGTGATCTGCACCTCTGCTAGAAAGTGAAAGGTCAGCAAACAAATACTGAAAATCAGTTGTAGCTTTTTTCATCTTTGTAGTCATAATTATAATACAATTTCATCACACACAAATTATTACCATAACACTGATAGGCTGATTAATAGAACTACACAATGATGTATCTAAATAACTTTATATGATTTTTAAGCTACAATTTTAACCCAGTTGCTCTACCACTTATACGTACACAGCCCTTAATTAACCTGTGTGTCTAGTGATACAGTTCCACTTACAATTAACAGTATTTCTTTTAAGACTTGTTAACATGGCCAGAAAGGCTTGAAAAACTTTTTCAGAGCGGCAACCACTCCAGAATAGTTGCCTATGCATTCCCAAGGGCATGCCCTGAACACACAGATTATTATTTTGGAGTAAAGAGTACCCACAAATGGAACAAAGTGCAACCACAGCAAGTGCAGGAGCAGAGTCTATGGTCTACTGTTTTGATGTCACAAATGAGAGATGCCATTTGTCTTTCTCTCTCTCATTGGACAATTACTATACCAGCACACCCTTCATCCTTCTTAAACCAGCACTAGTAACTTGTATACCTGCACAGGATGAGCCATCACGTGGGGCCTTTGCACCAGAGCACAGAATCCTTCTTTTCAAGCCTCCTTACTTGCCTTGCTCTTGCAGGAGGAGGTGACCAGACTCACATCCTGTCCCACCTCATAGGACTGAAGCAGTACACTATGCCTTAACTTCCCCCTACATACACTAGAGGAGCTCCTCTGCAAACTGTTTGAGCAGCACTCCACATCCAGGAGTGGAGCGGAGTTCTGCTGTCTCCTCCATGCTGGCACTGCACCACCAGATACAGTTTTGAGGACAAATAAAATCACCGACCAGGCCAGCTCCTGGCACGGGGGTGTTCTCCTCCTGGCACAGGGAACACTGAGGATGCCATGGCATAGCTGCAGGGGAGCGCAAAGCTGGGGTGCAATTCTGCAAGGCTTGCATTCCGTGCCTCCTCCGAACCAGAAAACCTCCTGTCCAAGGCCGGAGAAAACACTGCAAGGAAATACTCTCCTCGTAGGGGAAAAAGTTTTTCCTTTGTTGGTTATCCTCTGCAACGAAAACTGATTAATGTCTTCATTTTAAAGCTAGAAACAGATATTATAATCACGTTGCCAAGCTCCTTCATAACTCTTATGTTACGAATATACTCCCCTTCCTCACTCATCACTCCATTCAAAGCCTACATTTTAGGCAAATGGTTCCAGTGGAAGGAGGCTGTTTGCAGACTAAGCCCCAAGCCCTGGGTATTTCCAGCACAGCTCGGAAAACACCATACCACCACCCACTTTGAAATGGCCTCTGGCTCTGAAGATTTAGGTAATTCCATTACACAAATGCCCCTTTTCAACAAAGTAGTTGCCTTTCTCTGTCCCCTTGCCCATGGCAATTGCTTACCACCTCTTTCTAAATGTGCTATTAGAGCTAATTATGAACAATCAAAGAACTCAATGGCTGTAGCTTTCTGTGACATTAGTGAAACACCCTTTTGAAATGGCAGTACCCCTGTTTAAAACAGAAAGCACAGGAGCTGGACCACTACAGTCCAGGAGTGTGTGGTTATTCCCACAATTAAAGCGGTTTTGAGAATGCTACAGGAATGAGTGGAGGCAGGCGACCTCTCCTCCTGCTCCCAAGCTGTTTAACAACAAAGATCAATAGCTTGACACTTGCAGAGCCTCTTGATCCAGAGACTGCAAGTATTCAACAATAGATAATACAAAGATAATTAAAATAAGGCAGCAAAAAGTGAAAAAGGCGCACGAACCAGTGCGACTTGCTCCAGTTCACCTACCAGAGCACCACTATCACCATCTGCTTAGGGCAGCTAAATCCTTTAGCACACTCCAGGAGAGCCAAGATGGAAGAGCACTTATTAAAAAGGTAATGGAAGAGAGCATAAATCTGTCGTGCTGTTTGACTAACTTTTTAGAAGCATACTAAAACATAGGCAATTAAAAAAAAAATTGGTCTATAACGTTTCTCTCCTTCACTACTTGCTCATAACCCTCATCATCCCTAATTTATTCTTTATCTCTTATGCCGCTTACATGTAGGTACCACTGCAAAATTGAATGAGACAGAAAAACACCTGAAGAAATCACAGAGACTGCTTACACGCTGGGCTCTGGCAGGGGTACTGGATGCAGCCTGCAAAGAAGGGAACCTCTGCTGAGAGCATATCGCTCTGAAATAACAGCACCACTGATAAGTCACCAGAGATTCCCCTCCACTTCACCCACCATTCTTAATAGCCTACACATTAACCAACAGTGCATTTGGTAATGTATAGTAGCAGGCGCTGCGGTGCTTATAGCCTGTTAGTAAGCCAGAGTTTTACCCTGTTCCTTTTTCTTCTGGTTGTTCTTAAAATTCCTTCTGCTCTTGCTTTGGATATCAATTCTTATAGGGTAAAGGTCAAAAAAAAAAAAA
>VZTO01015672.1:139396-197982 GCA_013400615.1 Syrrhaptes paradoxus
GCAATTAAAAAAAAAATTGGTCTATAACGTTTCTCTCCTTCACTACTTGCTCATAACCCTCATCATCCCTAATTTATTCTTTATCTCTTATGCCGCTTACATGTAGGTATCACTGCAAAATTGAATGAGACAGAAAAACACCTGAAGACCTGAGCAGCGGGTGGAAATCACAGAGGCTGCTTACACGCCGGGCTCTGGCAGGGGTACTGGATGCAGCCTGCAAAGAAGGGAACCTCTGCTGAGAGCATATCGCTCTGAAATAACAGCACCACTGATAAGTCACCAGAGATTCCCCTCCACTTCACCCACCGTTCTTTATAGCCTACGCATTAACCAACAGTGCATTTGGTAATGTATAGTAGCAGGCGCTGCGGTGCTTATAGCCTGTTAGTAAGCCAGAGTTTTACCCTGTTCCTTTTTCTTCTGGTTGTTCTTAAAATTCCTTCTGCTCTTGCTTTGGATATCAATTCTTACAGGGTAAAGGTCAAAAAAAAAAAGAAATAAACATTAGGTCACAAAGTCTTGAAATGTTATTGCAATTTATATAGGGCTGAGAATAAAAATGTGTCTGCCTTCTCTGGGAACACACCTACGTGCAAACAGAAGCCTTTACAAAAAGTTCTCCTTTATTACCTTGGTGGGGGAAAAAATATCAAAGATTGATTTCCTTTTTATAGCTATTATTAACCTTTTGTTACTGGCCAAAAATAATCTGGTTAGAAAAATGTACAATACATCAAAAAGAAAAAAAAAAGATTAATTTAACATAAAATTAATGCTCAGGGAAAAAGTAAGATGACTCTCCCTTCAGCCTCTTCTTCTAAGAGTCAGACTTTACCTCCAAAGAAATGAGACAAGCATCAACAAAGAGAAGTGACTTTTCAGCCTGCTGCGGTGGTACAGCATCCCAGATAAAACAATCTCCTGGGCTGCCAGGGCAAAGGGGACGCGCAGGTGTCGGATCCGACTCCTCCCCGATTTCAAGGCAAAGCTGTTCCCATATGTATCCCATACATCACTCACCAGCTCTGAATGAAAGGTGACAGTCTAGTCTGACGGGGGCATGCAAAGCCCTGTATTTGTACTGGCTCCACTGCCCCTCTATGTAAGGGAAAACTCCTACAAAATCCACTACAACAGAAACCCAGCTAAGCATGAAGATATGTGTCTCACCAGCTCCTGCGGAGCCACGCTTCCTAATACCCATCCCACCAGTTCTGCCCAGGCAAGGGCATGAAAGCCCATTTTACAACAATACCAACTGCGTGCAAATACAAACACAGATCTTTGTAGCCTGTGAACACTACAGGTCTGTTGAGAAGCCTGTGGGTTGCAACTCCTCCAAATTCCTGAAGCATCTATTGCAAGGCTGCTAAAGATCTCACTAGTAAATTTGTCAGCAGAGGTGTATCTATGTCCAAACTGAGCAGGAGAACAAAGCCAATAAGTGCCACGCGGGTAAAGAGCAGTCAATCATCATTTGACAGAAATACGTTGGACAATTATTTCCGAACACAATCACATTTACACAGGTCAGCTCTTAATTTGAACAAGCTGACAAAACTAGAAGCACTGACTCATGAGCACAGGCAGGCTCAAGCTGCCTGGCTGGAATGAACCACTTGCAAAGCGATTGCTGGATCAGGGCAGTTCACAGCCTGGTCTGTTAAGGCACCCTAAAACGGCTCAGACACGCGGGCTGCACACTACAGTGCCTAAAAAGCTGCTGTATGTTCAGTTAAGTCAAACTGTACCCCCAAGGGGGTAAGGTGGGTATGTGGGAATGGAAAGGGCATAAGCTGTTCGACTTTGCTCTTGGTCAGCACTGAGATCCTGCTGTAGCTGTCACGTAGCCACCACACTGTGACCTGAAGCATCACCTACTCCTGTGGGGTGCTCTGCTGAAAAAAGGCATTTATTGGATGCTTTTTTGCTAGGCAAAGTGGGATTCTCTTTCCACTAGTCCATAAAATTCTGCTGAGAGTGCAGTGTTACAAAAAACACATCGAAGAATGCACTTTATGCAGGAAGCTACCAAATATGTCATATGCAGGAAATCCCTCTTGCCATCAGTACCACGAGCCACTACGGAAGAAGCTAAAACCAGGTGATCACAAAACTTTACTGAAGGGAAAAGTTTCAGCAGGAACTGAAAAAGGTTCCTTATGACTATGTATTTCATACAACCAAATTCTGTTATTTTTTCCAAGTTCGCTTTTTTGGATGTTCTTCTCTTTGGTAAGTGCTATAAGAGAACTTGCTACAGAGTTTTAGAAGAATTCAATTTCACGCAAAACATTTGGTGAGGAGGCTACATAACACACTAATCAAATTCAACTTTCTATTCCTTTCTTACCTGGCTGTTAACGTCAGCAGCGTGCTGTAACAGTACTGAAACCAGCTCCTTGTGTCCTCTGTCGCACGCCCAGTGGAGCAGAGCCCGGCCCTGCAACATCCAGGAGAAAATTAACAAAGCCAGCAAAAAAACCCCCCAAAACACCAACCAAACAAAAACCAAAACACAGAGAATCACAGTCTTGCTATGAAGTATTGAGTACCAATAACAAAATTAACATGGATTTAAAAAAAAAAAACTACACTAATGAGTATGTAACATACTATTGCCCTGATTTCGACTTAGTCCCTAAGTCACTCAGATACCAAGTCCCAAAAAACTCATTCCTATGGCAGGTCCAGAACACCCACTTGATTAAAGTTCAAATTAAAACTGGGCATATAGGCAGGCATCACCTGTGACTGACCCCCTCCCGGCTCTGCCACACAGGCTGCTGCTTCCATGCCTCCAGCCCCTCCCAAACCTCTGCGGTTTTCTTCCCATCGCCTTCCTACAAGTCTCTGCCACCATAGGAGGGGATGCAATGGAAGTTCAGACCTTCCTGCCTGTCGAGGACATGGCAAGAGGCTCAGGATTGCTCTGAGGGCTGACATGCACATCCCAACCAACACCCAGCTGGGCTCAGAAAGAGCTACAGAAGAAGGGGAGTGAAGCCAAGCTTTTGGAGATGGGATCATGGGTGCTGCTCTGACTCCAGGCTAGAGGAAGAGCCAAGCCTGGGCAAGGTGAGGCTTGGTTTTGCACAGAACATCACAGCAGAGCCGTGATACAGCTTTGTACAGCTTAATAGCCCTGCGCTGAGGCTGGAGTGTTTATCCTCTTATGAGGCCAAAATGCATTCAAAGCAGTAACGGAGACTCTTGACAAGCAGCTCTAATACATGTTCTAGGAACTACAGAATATTTTATATATCGGCAACTCCAAAGGGAAAGGTAGTTTAAAGTAGTTTGAGATAGAAGGTTTTCTTCTGTTTACTAGGCACACTTACTAATTTAAACTTCCTGCCTGTATGAGCCTCTCCTGCTTTAGGACAGCACGTGGCATGCTTGAAGGGGATTCCTTGGACATCACCCTGCCGATAACCAGGAAATCACCCCCCACACCGCGATGCTGTCAGACTGACCTGTGTTTTCCAGCATGCAACAGAAAATAGTCACAGACCTTCACAGATGAAATCAGTTACACTAGCCCACGCCTGGTTATAAATCTCTTGACAGAGCAGTGGGGAACAAGGGTGAGCAACTCATTTATCTGCTAATGGGAACCGTGAGCCAAATCTCCCGACTGCGGTGCCAGAACAGCAGGAGTGGCAGAAGACACCTGCAACGGCAGCTCCCCCTGCTTTGCTGGACATCCTTGGGCAGGGCAGCAGCAGCAGAACGTGATTTTGAGGAAGGAAATGCGATCTCAGACACAAGGCATTAAACTTTTTAACACACTTTTTGACCGAGCAAGTAATTAATTTTTGTAGCACATAATTTTAATGCTACACTAATTAACCCTGAATTAGAATGAATTTTCTGACAATGACTTTCTATGGAAACACTGCTGACATCCGCGGGCCACTTAATGATTAATGTGCTTGCACTCAACACCACTATCAAAGTCTAAAAAGGGGAAAGAGTACAATTTAAAACAATTGGTAAACATGGAAAGATCTTTAACTCATGTTTAGCATCCTTAACTCATCTCTGGACGAGTAATTACTTAAGACTTAGGATTCCAGTCGGACAAATAGCATTTATTTTTTTTTTTTTACCACAGACGTTTATTTCAAAAGAAAGCAGCACTATCTGCAATATGCACGACAGCAATAAATACTGCAACAGGCAATTTCAGTTTCTTTCTTTATATCTGTGCAGAGGAATAATATTGTAACTACACAAGTGTAGCCATTGTGCAGTTACATGACAAGATAAAGGCATTTCTATCCTTTGTATCAAAATTCACATTGCAGATTAGTGGCTGTAATATGTTGGTTTCCATTTGTCTCTGGACAAGCAGAATCTCATTTTATTGGTGCTGAACTTGGCTGAGACCAATAAAGGAAAACCAACGGTTTGGGAGAGACCGTGCTGCCAATCCTGTCGGCTCAGGGCTGCTCCAGCACTGTGCAACTGGTCCCTTCCCAGGACACTGGAAGGCTGGTTCTGCTGCAAATGGTCCCTTCCCAGGACAAACCAAGGCTAGTTCTCTTGCCTTGTGAACAAGAGAAGAAACCAAAGCCCGATCCTCTACAGTCATTAAAAATCTCCTTGTGCTATTTGCAGGAATATGGATTTCAAGTCCTGGGCCAATTCCACTTTGGGTAATTACACTCTGCTTACCTATATATTTTCTCTGCAATTCTAAATGGATACAATATTTTCCAATTAGTGCCTTAAATGGTTCCGCATTGTAACTGTGCACTATTAAAAAGCCGACACGTTCTACCCAAGAAATGTCTGCATCCTTGTAGCATGCTACGCCCTAAACACCGGGCACAAGGGACTTTGGAGACCTTCTGTGCAAGAGCACACCATTTGATGTGTAAATAAAAAACACCTGCAGAAAAATCTCAACCTACTTAATGTATAATAAAAGCATGACTAAGAAATTTGTATTTAAAACAAGATAATATTCACTACTGTTTGCATAGTTTCAGGCAAACTAAAATGCTCAGGAGTTCTAGCTAATGTACTTAAGCGGCTATACAGCTACAAAATCCACTTGTTTCCCATGTCTTCCTTAAAATAAACCTTAGCAATAAGACAAACTTAAACTGAATGTACAATCCAACTCTTTGTATAACATGGACTATCACCTTTGCACGTCGAAAAATTCTTTAGTCTGCACAGCTGCTGCTTTATATCAGCATATAACTTGCATTTGTGTGTTTGAATAACATGGCAGAAATCTTAAGAGCCACAGATTGAGCATTCCCAAAGTGCTTCCCATATGACTATTTCATTAAGCAGTGAGAGGCTGAAAGCAATACAAATAATTTTGTATAGGAAAGCACTGCAGCAGTCTTGAGTAAATGCAACCAAACATCCAGGTACTCCCTCCATGCAATTCAAACACACACCAGTTGTTGCAGAAGTTGCTTGAGAGGACACATTTTCCCCTGCCTTTGAAGTGTTTAATAAAAAAAAAAAAGGCATAAAAATAGCCCCAGTGCACTAACCCTGCCTCTTAAATCTTCCGTGCTTTGCTTGGATAACTGCTGCCAGATTGGCCAGCTTCTGCAGCAGTTTCTGAAGCCAAGAGCACATCAATTTTGCTCAGCTCCAAGTCACAGGGTGTTCACAAACAAAGCACAGGACAGGGATTTGTCTCCGATATACTGAGTCTCAGCAGACAAACGGATGGGAATGATTTTCACATCAATTAGCCAGCACAGAGAAAGAGGAGAACAAAGCCAAACTGAATGGATGTGCTACAATATTAAGCTCTACTTCCAGGCACGATGTTTGCAGCTGTAATGGCTGTATAGCAATGAGAGCCACTAACTTGTGGCAAATGCTTTATTACCAGTAATTAAGAAGATATATATAAGAAGATAAGTAATTAAGAAGATATATATATATCGATATGGCTGCATCCTCCCCAGACAGCAAAAACAGTGAATGGAAGAGCCACTGTTGCTATTGCACAGGTAAACTTTAGATTTGATTTGGAAGTCAATTGCTTTCAGAGCTCTGAAACATTTGGGGAAGTTTTTCTAATCCAAATAAGCCTGTAAACCCAGAAGTACACGCTCTTTCTTCAAACCCATCTTTTCCCCTGTCCTTTCCTTGGCAAGCTGGCACCAATTTGGCACTTGCTGTCTCCGAAGCATGAGGATTAGGGACTAAGCGAGCATCATTTCAGACGCCTTTCATTACAGTTTTGGCAAGGGCTTTAAATACTGCACACAGGTAACGGTGTTTGTTTACTGGGACTCCTCCAACAATTAAAAAAAAATAAATCTGTCTACAACCTCCACAGCCCAAATTACAAAAACCCAAATTACAAAAACAACTCATGTATGCCTTTGAGCAGTTTCTGGTTTGTTAAAAGTTGAAGAAATATTGTTCTCAAAAAGGCAGCAAGCAATCCACGGTAGCAGGATGTGCCCGTGGTGACTCCACAGCCACAGTCCATTTCTTATTTCATTAGTCCTGCTGACATACATACGTAAGAGAAACAGGTTGTTTTAGCCTGCGCTACTTCTAAGTGAATGCAAGCTATTCTGTTGAACTCTGAGCAATTTAGATAGAGTAAATGGAAGGTTGTACGCGATTACTGTCATTAGACTCTTTGTTTAATTCTAAATTGAAGTTTATTATATCCAAACTGTTAGCAGGTATGCTGGCTCGAATGCTGTACATGAAGATCTTTATTTCTTGTGGGGCGAAGGCCATTTAACTGTGAAAGTTGCCAAGCATATCTCTCTAATCCCCAAGAGACTTCTATTGCCCTTTCTGAAATCCTTTTGCTTCCAGGAAGTTGGCTTGTCCCCATTTTACATTTTTATTCTTGATTTCTTTTCTCCCTTTGCTAACTTATTTCAAGTTTGCACAAAAGGAGGGGATACAATTAGACACAGTACTAACGCACCACATAGAAATAACATCTGAACACCTTACAACCTCAGTCAAGTCTTTATTGTACGAGGAAAGGCTGAGCCTAGTGTCTATGACTATTTGGTGCTTCAGTAGATTTTGTTCCATAACAAGTTAACTCTTTGTAGGTATCCCTGCTGCCATTTTAAATTTATATGCATTTAAATCAAAGGACTGACAGCGTGAGTTACGTTCTGAGAGCTGAGAGAGGCATCTTTTGGATATGGCAGGATTTATTTATACAGTAACACTAAAATAGTTAATAAAACTGACAAGATTACGCTTGCATCCACTTCACTCTACCAAAGGCCGGGTCTGGGTTACCTCTAGTCTAAAACGGGTCCTAAAACTCCAATCAACCTGCACGATCCTAGAAAATAAGCTGCCTTCCAGATTGTAAAGTATGCGTTTGGATACTGAACAACATTGGTAATGGTTTCAGCTCCTTAACACGGCATGAAATCAAAATTAGCATACCAAAAAGAAAAATCTGAAATAAATACATATCACAGAATCACATATTTTATTTTTCCAGTTAGAGTCAAACCTAAGGAAGTCAGCACTTGTCAAAAAAACCCCAGAAGGTTCTTACTTCCTTGTTTGAGCACTTGCTGGGCTAAGCCAAAATCACAGAGGCTGCGAAAATGTCACCTATGGGGGATTTTTGCACGAGTGGGAATCTTTCCATGAGCCCTTCAGAGGTAGGCAGGGTTTTCAACTCCTGTCTGTGCTGAAGCAAGTCCATACTCTGCAACGGTCACGTGCTAACACCTGTCAGTTCAAAAACAGGTCTTCTCTTACATCAGAGATTCGTGCAAAATTCCAAAAGAGGTCATTACCTGACAGTTTTCAGATCTGTCTCTAAACATTTATCTTGTTAGAAAACAAACAAAAAAACCTTTCAGCCACCTTTCAAATATTTAATTTTTTTTTTTAAAACCAAAATTTCTATGGCTGAAAACAAGCACATTTGTTGCTTGAATACAAGGAAGGTATGAACTTCTGAACCCTGCTAACTATGAAAGAACATCTTGCCAGTGGAAATGAAGCAACCTGATGTTATTATACATTTATTGCAAGTGCGTGATCCCAAAAATAAGCTTTTATTAATGAAAGGCCTCCAGCTGCGTTCTGTGGGACTACCCTGGACATTTACTTCAGTAACCTGGGATTGGCAGAAAGAGGGATGGAGCTCAGGAATGGCGCTGTTGCAGCAACTGTGACACACGACAGTTTCAGTTCATTGAATTTATGATGTGAAATTCCAACCCTGATCGCGAGCACCCTCCCTCCTCTCGTCTGAAAATTAATTCACATGAATTCCTGATTAATAATAAAAGGCTCTGCCATCAGCATTCAGAGCCCCAGCCGGGGCTGTCATGGCTCAGAGGGCAGAAATCTGCTTAGAGCTATAGGAGAACCCAACTGAATTTGTGGCGTCTCAGTCTATGAATGTGTAAGCACTTCATCTGTTCACCAACACAATGTGCTAGACAGCAGCGGGCAAGACTGGCTGTACGTACAACGGACCGACAAGCAGTGCTAGGTGGCAGTATGCAAGCATCGAAACCAAGGTGCTAAAGCTGGTACCGCTCCATTTCCTGAAGGGTGAGCAGGAAACTGGCTGTACCAGGTGTTTACCTTTACCAAGAAAAGGTTCCAGAGATTCACCATTTTAGACACTTATTTTTTTCTTGATGTTTGTGGCCATGCCTGTATTATCTCCCTATGGGGAAATGGTGTTTTGAATCTGATGAGCAGAGAAAGACTGGACGATGTCACGGTTTTTGTGAAGCTGGAAAGCCAGTGTCACTCATTGACTGTCCGCCTGGGAATGATGAAAAGCTGACAGCATGGCAGAAACCCTACTTCACCCGTGACCAGAGTCCATTGGTCAAAAAAGCCATTTCCCTCACTTCCTACTTTTCCTTGACCACATTTAGTGTACAAGGTAGAGAAAGGGGGTATTCTGAAGATCTTATTCTGCAAGTGGCTGCTGGTGTTGCTGAAAATAACATAGAAAGGAAATTTCCGCTATGCTACAGCATCACAGTTAGAACATCCACACTACTAGAAATCCAGTGGCAAACTATTTTCAAGCAGATTATCCCTGTCTCAATGACCAAGTGTTTGTCCCACTGTTGTAGTACCTTGTAACACTCCTAACCAGGCAATTTTTTTAAAAAGTGGCATTGAATTAATACACAAAACTGTTAAAAGATTAATGGTCTTTATCTTTTTCTCCATACCTCCTCATCTGTGACATTCACATCCACTTTTTTGGATCGAATGGCTTTAGTTACATAGTCAATGTTGTTTTCTCTGCAGTAATCAAAAATGTTCTTGTCCTCTTCCCTAGTCAGGAAACAAAAGCAAAAGAAGCATGGTGTTACTGAACAACACAAAGGCCACAAGCACATCGTATGCTCTAACTACAGACACATAGAAAGCCTGTAGAAATGTCTACAGACATTTCTGTAGCATCACTGGGCTGAAACAGATACGTGGTATTGCACATGCAGAATAAATACAGGTTTTTTCCAAGGTAAAAGACAGAAGATTTTCCTTCCTAGAAAACAAAGGCTGGTTTTAACAATATTCCACAAGGATAAAAGTCGGCTTACTCCTGTGAACTGGCACAAGAAGTCTATAAAGTCACGTAATAAAAACCTGGTATAAATCACTGCAATCCCACCAAAGATAAAAGGCCAAAGCTGCTCTTCTCCTTGTTATACAAACTTATAGCAGCCACTCTGGGTCAGACCAAAGGCCCTTCCAATGCCATCCATCTCAGACAGTGGCCACTAACGGTGGTTTGGAGGAAAAAAAGCACAAGAAACAGGACAAATGTGAAATCATCTGTCCCTGGTCAGATCCTCCCACCTTCAGAAACTCAGTGGGCAAAGGATTTCTACAACTAGAGGCTGCATCCAAATGAGCATATTTATCAGCCTTTTCCAGGTCCATTTTCCACTCCATTCTGCTCTTTAACCCATTAGTACATTCACCCTTGCTCCCATCAGGACAGGCAGAGCTCCATGACACAACTTTGTCTTTTATTGCTACGTATCTAGCTTACTAAGTGACACTGTTCTTCAGATCTCAAACTTTTCCCCTTCCTCAGTGGCAGTAAAAGGTGGGGAAAAAAGTGCTGATATTTGGCTCTACCAGGAGAGTGCTGCTTTCTCTAAAGAAGTCACTTCCTCTGACCTTTCTCTCTCACCTTGCTCCATCAGCAGCACCGCTCTGCACATCACCCCTGTTCTTTGTACACAAGCAGTCCTTTCGCACACCAGAGCTGTACCTCTCTAGTAAAGAGCCACGTGCTGCACAAGATTTCCCACTCCACATATAGGCCTAGGAACGTTACAGAAGTCTTCCAGTTTCTTAAGCAGTCTCTCATGAACTCATTTGTTGGATGTCTTGTTTGTACACTACACACAAGCTCCTGCAAAACAGACCACTGCAAGCTTTAGAGGCAATTACTTTGAATTCGGGGGAAAAGAGAATCTCCTTGTGGGATTAGAAAAAGCAAAAGCTTATATTGCTCGAGATGAAGCTTGACAGATTCTTGATGGAGGTTATAAGACATGCCTGCCCCTACTAACAAGGGCTGATTTGATATGCTGGGAAGTCTCTCCAGCCCCACCTTGTTAGTCCAACCTCTCAAACATTTCCATGTGCCACAGAGCCTGGGCACCTTGTGCAGCAGCACCAGAGGTACAAGACAGCACAGGGCAGTGATAAAGCAACCAACGGAGCTCTGCAGGGAGTGTGCCGCAGGTCTGCACCAGCGCAGAGACGTGGCAAAACCAGGCAATCTTCCTACCACAGCCTTCAGACAAGATTCGTACGGTCTTTTCCTGAGGATATTATTGTCTGTAAGGGGGAAATGACCTGACACAGCTATTTGGATATGATTTAGCTTTTCTGGAATAACCACCTCTGCAAATGCTCTATGTATCCCCCTTCCAAAAAACCACTTTTCTTTCAGAAGTCTCCACAATGGAATTAATCCAGAATAGCAATTTCCCCATCTGAAGATAAGGTTTTGGGAAATTTCATCTTTCTACTCTGCATTTATTTCTCAAGCTTTAAACCATTCCTCTGCCCCTGATGCCCCCTTTAAAAAAAATTAGCATACATTATCTGCAACTTTTCTTTAAATATTAACAAAGAGGAAAAGAGTCCATTCCCGAATAGATGCGAGGGAATTCCATACAGTTGTAATGAAGACGTTTTACTTGCAAACAAAATAGTCACCTGAAGCTGCACTCCAGACATTTAAAACAATTTGGTCTAGTCATGTGCCAAAACCAGAAGGGAAACTGAGAAAAGAGGTCAGATGAGTTAAAACTCAATTTTTTGGAGGGACCAACACTAGGGAAAAAGCTCCACTGAAATGGTGTGAATGGAATATTGTCTTTAATATTGTTAAAATTATCGTAATATTGTTAAAATCAGCCTTTGTTTTCTATGAAGCAAGATCTTCTGCCTCTTACCTTACTGTTATTCGCTGACTTTGCATTCAAAACCACACAAGGACAAACAAGAAACACAGCTTGAAAAACTTGCAACTCAGGTCCCTCCCACCCCACCCTCCTTTTATTTCACGCATGTCTAAGTCCATACTGAATGATCCCTCCACCATAGCAGCTACAAGAGATCAAAAAAGATGCAGCATTTTTATCAGACCGGTTCCTAGTAGGAATTTGCACTCCACATAAAACTGGCAGGAGTCAGGAGCAAGGCCTGGAAACTGGTAGAAAAACCAGTCTGGTCTAAAACCAGACAGAAGCACATCAGAAATACAAAAAGTGAGTGACACTGCAAAGACATTGCTCAGCTAATGCCGGGGGCGGGGAGAGGAAAACCACAGCTTTCCTATCAGTATTTTCAGAGAAATCTCAATTTAAGTAAAAACGCAGCATTCAAGATATCTTCAGATGGGAAAAACCATAAAGCTCAGTCTAATGCAGATGTACACAATTATTTTAAATCTGTAGGTAAAAGGAAGACTGAGATGCAATTTTGTTTCTGTGTCAGACTGTACAATACACAAGTACCAGTTCTTTTTGTTGAGCTAAAAACATCTTCAAATCAGCGACCACCTGACTGCCAGGAAAAGCAGTGAATGCATTTCTTGAGGATGGCCAGAAGGATTTCTCTTCTCCTCCCCTCCTGACACACATTCTACCCCCATTTTCTTCTGCTCTCCGCCATCCCCACTAAGAGATGGTAACTCTGATTCCATGTCAACCTGAAGCATATCTGTTGCCTGCAGGTAACCCATGGGCAGCTTTTTCCATCCTTGAATGGAAGGACTCAAACCAAACCATCTCTTTGCAGGCTTGGAAGGCTGCACAAGCCTTCTTCATAAGCTGCCCAAAACACATGTGGTGAGCCAACAGTTTTTAAACAGCTCATGGCAGAGACCTGTCAGTGGTTCATCAGCCTTCACTTCTCACCTGGAGTGCTGTAAACCTATTTGCTTCCTAAACAGCCACCAAGACTGCCACAAAAAAGGACACAGAAGAGAGTCAAAATTCAGATATCCCACCCCCACACAGAGAGCACCCTCCAGGTTTGCCCCGTCCCCTTCCTCCCCCCTCGCAGGTTACCTCCAGCACAAAGCTCTGGGCAGAGAGGCTGTGATCGGGTGCTACTTAGGGAGTCCTCTCCCTTTTTCCTGGGGATGGTCCAAGCCTCGCCCCAGCAGCCCCGGGTGCCACTAACAGGTGGCTTCGCCTGCCTGCTTGGCACAGGGCTGCGGAGCGAGCGGGAGTGCAGCGGAGCAGAGCAGGCAGCGTGCGGGGAGCCAAGAGACCCTCGCAACACTTACTGTTTATGTCAAGGGCCTCGGACCCCAAGGGACCCATTTTCACATAATCTATAATTATCTCTTCGCTTTAATCGCCTCGTCACTTCTGAGGCTCTCCTGGGCACAGGAAGAGGAAAAGCTCATTAACTGAACCTTTTCTCCTCTCTCCAGCCACCCATAGCTTTTAATTGCTTGGTGTTGTTATTATCTATCAGTGCAACTGGGATCATTTTCATAAGAAAGGGTGGTGGGAGGGAGGGAGGCAGGAGTGGGTCCCTGAGGTATGCACCACAGACAAACCTTTGCTTTCTCAATTATTTATGCCAGCTGAGGTTTTACAAGCTGAATAAATCCATAACTCAAGTTTATTTTGAACCGGCAGGCTGTCCCGGGGGAAGTGTTGCCCACTTGCCGGCACACTCGCGTGCTGTCCTCCGAGAGCAGCCGGGACATAGCAAGACATGTGTCATCCAATTCCCCACTCGCCGCACGCACTTTGGTAGATTAGCAGCAGCACCGGGGAGGAGGTGGCTGTGCAAACCCCAAACAGGAGCCACCACTGACGGATGCGCTCTCCCGAAGGGAAGGCAGGCATGAGCCAAGCTGCCCCTTTGCACAACAAAGCAAAACCCCAAGGGTCACCGCTCCGGGGACAATAAAAAGGGGGGAAAGCAATAAACTTGGCAATCATCTTGAAGTCAGAGACTGGCCCACTAAACGTCACCAGAAGATCATCTATTTCTAAATAACACTGACCTGGAAAAAAAACCCCAAACCCCAGCTGCCTGGCCGCACAGGTGTTTTGTTTGAAACACGCCACAGCTGAGCATGCCACGGGCCACTGGGGCTCCACACAACCGGGAAAGCTCTTCCGCAGGGATTGCACAGCCCAGCATTTATGTGAGCATAAGACATCTGCAGCACAGCCACCCAAACGCACGCACAATACTGGCATGAGCCTGTAATTCCCAACGCGGCCAGGATGCCGGCTCCCGCGCTTCTGCAGCTTTGCGCTCATTTCCTGCGCTGGCATTCCCGAAAGTAGGACTGGAGGGAAAGAACAAAACCCCAACCGTAGTCCTGAGTGCTGGGCTCATCTCAAAAGCCGTCGCTGCGCTCAAGCGGCATCCTTGCAATAGATGCTAGAAGCAGCTCTTTAAAATTCAGCAGCCTTTGTGCCTGACCACACGCAGCGACCTCTGGTATTTTCTGCCAAAACAGTTCATTTGTCTCGCACAACAACTAATCAATTCCCGAGGCCATCCATCACAGGGGCTCGCGCGAGCTGGCCCGGCAGCAGAGCCAGATGGTGGCTGCGTTAGCAGGATTAATACAATTCTGATAGATTACACAGCATCAGGCGGGCTCCCAAGTATGAGGGATGCCCGCTCCGCACCCCAATCCTAAATGGAGACCCACTCGCAACCGGGGTCACTCCCAAGCACTATGGGAAAGGGTGGAAGTTTCTACCAGAAAAGGGCTGAAGAGCATCCCTTGGGATGGCAGGAGTGCAAAGCTCAGCTCAGGGAGGCTTCTGTGCCGATTGGTGGATGTCATTCCCACTCCGGCACGCCGAGACCGCGTGGAAACAGCCCATGGCAGAGCACAGGAGGGCTACTCCGGTGGAAGTGGAAAGGGACACGGAGATTTGGCAACATTATTTTGTATTCTCCATCTGCCAACTCAATGCTTTATTTTGCTGGAAACACTTATAAACTGCCTCCCCCTCTTCCCTGCCTTAAAAAAAAACATTTAAAAATAACTTTAAAGCCGAATTTCCAATGCCATGGTATTTTTGGCATCTCCCTCAGTTTGTGTCTCAGATTAGATTTATACTGGTGACACATGAATCCACTTCATCTCACTGCTCATTTCCCAGGTTTGTGAAACTGTAATTATAGCTATTTGATCATGAAAGAGCTCAAATACTACTGCTTTTGTTCTGGTAATAAGACCAGAAAACACACATAATGCTTTATGGAGCAGTAAAAAAATCCCACCACTATTCGCAGCCTGAAATCACAGATAATTTGTAAATCCTTCCTTCCAGGGGAACCTCCAAGTCCCATCATCAGTCACCAGCAGGCATTATTTTTATGTAATGCCCAAAGTGAGATAAGTGATTTGCAGAGAAATCCAGAGGCAAAGCACTATGCTAATACATTCTGCAACTGCTCCCCATTAGTCACTGGGGGTACTTGAGCTCTTTATTGCCAGGGTTTATTAATGACTCCTAATTGATGACCAGTGCCCAGCACCCCAAAGTAAATAACTGCTACGCCTCATTAGCTCAAGAGACCTTCTCCTGATTTGAGGATTGATCTATGAACACACAAATTGCACTGATTTAACTGAATCTCTTTCTAAATTGATTTAATTAGATCGGTATAACCTGTTTCTATGGATGCTCTTGAATTTATTTGGAATCAGTGCAACGTACTTCTGTGAGCCAGACTGACCATTTTTCTATCTTGTTCTCAAAGCAGAAACATTTCAGATAATTAGCGATAAGGCAAAATCAGCCCTGGCACCATCCCAGTTCCTCCTATTTCTGGTCCACCTGACTTTAGGGTAGGGCACAGTAACTCCACTTTGTCCAGCATTTACAAATTTGCACCCTAAAACCCAAGTACTTCATGCCACAAAAGGAACATAAGTGTTATTTACGCGTAATTTTAGACACTCAGTTTGAAAGCAAGGGCATTGCTGCTCTGCTTGGTAATTTACTGCTGGTGGTAGACTGCTGGTTTATGCTATTTAAAACAAGATCTCTCATCCTCCTATTACATAGCAGCAGCTTGGAGGAAGGTTAATAATGTGTTTAAACTGTTCAAAAGCTGATGAATGAAGTAAATGAACCTGCTTAGGGGAATCTTCAAAACTCAGGCCTTGCCACCAGGTCTCCTGGTGCAAGGTGAGGTTGCGAAGATGCTGGGCTCCAGAGAAACTGGACAGCTTTTTCCTGCCTCTGCATCAGCTGAACCCTAAAGGGCAGATGGTGGGCTGTGTTTGGCAGAGTAATGCCTGCTGAGAACGTACTGCCAGAACCCACGGTTGATGAGGACTCAAGTGTTTGGTTTTTTTAGCAAACAAAATAAGATTTTTGTTTATTCTGGGCTTCCTTAACATGATACTGTAACTAGAAAATATTTATCCTATCAACAGCCTCACGAAACAGAGACTAAACTGGTTTGATTCATATTCCAAATTTTGCAAGCTTGATGTAAAGCGTCAGTAAGGCCTACCATAGACAACCAAGTCAAGAAAATGGTCTGCATCAAAGTTTTTCTCAGATCTTAGGTTTTGAGGTAGCATACACATCAAACTTCCAGCATCGGACTTACCCACAGCTATTCATGTGTAAGTTTATGGTGGCTTAAGCTAGTAAGTTTCCCTTCCCTTTAAACATTTTCATTTTTTTCCTCTACAGAACATGCCTTATCTTGTTGAAGGCTACATTCCATTTACAAATGCACTGAAGTATTACTTACAAGAACACGAGGATAGCATTCAATAACAACTCAGCCTCAGAAGTCACTCTTCTCAGGCGAGTGTTACTATCAAACCCATTCACTCCATGCTCTAGATGAACTTGGATGCCAAAAGGAATGTCCAGAGCCATCCTTTTTTGGTTCATCTGCTTGCAAATTTCCTACCACTGCAATTGTGGTGCTTATGGATATGCTTTTACTGTTACAATTGTCACCATTAGAGATGTGCTTATACTGGCACACATTTATTCCCTGTTGTAGTAAATGAATGAACAGTAGACAAAAGCCATAACACAGGGGCAACTGCACCAAGAAAGCTGAAGCTAGGTGAGATGTGACACTTGCTCACTTCCTATCTTGCAGCTGAAGACACTGATGCCTGTGAGCCAAGCTGTCCTAATGGACCACATGAGATTCCATTCTGCCAGCACAGTCAGGAGACTTCATTTAACTTACTTTCAGCAGAATCATCATATTCCAGCTGTGGCAGAGACTACACCTGCCTGCAGCCCCATTTTTAAGGGTGACAGCTGTGCTATACTAAAGATACAACATGTATCTTCTTCCTAGTATTTTTGTAAAATAAATGTATTCAGAGCTGTACAGCTCTTCAAGTCCTATACAAGGCATGTTCTCATGGAAATAAAAAGACAGGACAAGACGATTTAGACTAGTGAAGGCAACCAGGGCAAGCTCTGTTTTCCTGTATATTGTGCTGTATTTTATATCCAAGGAAGGGCACAGGCAGTACTTGGGACAGCCAAGACTCTAAAAGCACTGTAGGACTAAGCATAGCTCACACTTAGCACCCAACACTGCGCAGCACTGATATGTTCTGCTCCTGAAAGAACAGCTCAATCAGGATTTAAACCACAAGGTCAAACTATGAGATCAAGGATGTTGGCTGAGACCTCCACTGACAGAGCAGGGAAGAAAAAGGAGCTTGCGGCTAGCAGAAGTGCTACTTCTCCATGTGTTAAACCAAGGTCATACCTGACCACCTCTGGTCAAGGTCCAGGGGCAAGTTAAGGATGTGCTGGCTCTCCATGCAAGACGGAGAAGGCTACTCCTGGCCAACTGCTCCATCTCGCTCTAAAGTGAACTGCAACACTGAGGGAAGTAGCCGCACTACTGCCGAGCACAAAACTGCCACCTTGTTTGCTTACACAGAACAGACGTATCAATTCCTACCTGAGCTCCTTGCAAAGAGTTTGAAGCCACCCACTCAAAATTTATTTTTCATTAGTTTGTGAAAACCAGTCAAAGAAATGCTGTGTTAGAGTTTTAACACACCAGGAAATTCCCAGCAAGGTTGGGAGGCTGGGTGTAGAGAAATCAGTGTTTATTTTTTAATTTCCTGGGACTAAAATGATGCAAGACATTCAATAAAACAAATGGGATCACATATGCATAAATGGGTGACTGCAACATGACAGCAAACACTGCTCAAAAATTGAATCTTCTGACTGTTCATTTTAACTAAAAATATGATGCTGTATTCTGAAAGATCCTCCAGGCAATCATTCAGGTATTGAAGTTAATATAATACCCATGATTAGTAGTCTGGAACAGTAAAAAATCAACCAAACAAAAAAACTCAGCTGTCCTTATTCAGTAACTAGTGTCACTTACTACTTGCACCTTGACAGTTTTTAAATAGCAGCCATTCTAGTTCAGCATGCATTTCTGCTATACTAGCTGCAGAAGCTAGAAAAAATTAATTTGATATAAGGTACAAACCCTCCCTGAAGACAAACACTGTCCAACATTAAAACCTTCACTGAACAATCCATAATGAATGTATTGGTAAAGAAATAACTATTTGAAAAAGGTAGTGTCTGAGTAGTTTTCTATTAAAAATACCCAATATTATCTTTTTTAGCCATATAACTGAAAAATGGGAAGCTTTGCCCTTCCCCCACATCTTGCACTAGGGAAAGGTTACTACCTGGCAATGATACAGGCAGTTATTGATTTAAATGATTATGGACCTGAAAAGTTCTTTCCTGTCATTTATTATCCTGTTGTAGTTGCCACCACACTTGTGCAATATTAAAAAAAAGCTTAACAAAATGACATTAGGAAAACACTGGTTTTAACTGAAGTTCAGTGCAGATAATCACCTGATTGTTTCTTCTTGATATAATGAGCTGACAACTGGGCCTCCAAATGAAGTTTTGCTTTCCTTTCCTCTCTTCTCTGTCGTCTGAAAGAAAGAGAAAGATTGGTCCAGCATCCCGGCTCCCCATCCTAATTCCATCCTGTGCCACCCCTTCGCCACCTCCCAGCCCTTCCCCTGCCCCAGCGACGGGATCAGCCCTCTGGAAGCCCCATCTCCATGGCAGACGATGCCCCGCAACCCGACTCCATCCAGAACAGCTAGATGGACTTCTCAGCAAACTGGATAAATGCTCCTCTGAACGTGGCCCAGAAGGGTGACCCGAAAGGTAGCCTGGGCAGCCTGGCTGTCCTGCTCGCGAGCCAAAGCGTTGCCTTTGCAGCACTCCCAGCCATGGCCCCTTAGGACCCAAAAGCTGAGCCTCTGTGAGGTAGCATAATGTTATGTTACTAGATTGCAAAGCTTGCCTTTATAAATCTATTTAATATAGATTTAAAATTAAATTTTATAATGGGTAGCATTTCCAAATGATTTACTCCCAGGAACTCTAGGATTCTGAATGATTCCCACCATAATAGAAATGAACAATTAGAATAATGATTGATCGATACAGAGCCTCAGGCCTACCTTTTGAAAAAAACATCCTGCAGCTCAGGATCTTCAATTGGCTGACTTTACATCAATGCCAGACTTTCAGAAAGGGCTAAGTGCCGGCTGTCTGAAAGCCTGACCCTGTTGGGGGTGCAGGGCACCAGATACCCCAGCTCTTCCAGGGCATCTAGTAGTCTTCAGGTAAGCAGTCAAAACTGGTTTGGAATTTGCAGCAGTAATTCCTTACAAATTCCTTATAAACCCAGCCCACGAACTGCAATGTGCTGTTGGCAGTGGACAGTCCTGTGGCTTTCCAGGGTGAATAAAAACAGAAGCAAAGGGAAAGCCGTCCCAACCTCTAGCAGTCTCTCTAGCTGCAGTACATTGCCCATTACCCCCAGAGTGTTGCTGCCTCATCAGAATTCTACCTAGAAAGGTTTTGGTTTTTTTTAATAAAACATGCTTACATTTGTCTTTCTTCCTACTCCCTAGGTTGCTTTTGTTTTAAATCAATTTACCGTTTTCCCATAATACATTTACTTTTACATTCTGCCCAGTTCCACCTTTCATCTCTCCCATACCAGCCCAAAGCCGTAATATTTGGGTTTGCAGATATCACAGACATACTTCTCTAAAATAAAAAAAATGGAAAGGAAATTGGCTTTGGAAACTATTCTATGGCAAGTAGGCTTTCTCTAAGTTAGAGTAAAAGATGACCCAAAGTTCTCCTTTCCTGAAGGGAAAAGGCTTCAGAGTCTTCACAGTGCAATGCCCCTCTTAAAAAATTATTTAGCAAAGAACCTTACTGTCCATCCATTATTTCCACCTATAAAGAAAATTAATTTCAGATTATCTGCTACATGCAAGAGCTATTTCTATAGAACAAAGCTATACTCACAACTAGTCTATCTTTTCTGATATTGAGGGTCAGTAGTCATTCAACCAGTATCAGAAACTACAAAAAATTTTTAATCTATATTCTTTCATCTTTTCCCACTACAGTTTTTGGTTGTTGCTCTTTTTTCAAAGTCACAAACAACACTGGAGAAAATACATTTCATCTTTCTACAGGCAGAAGTTGTAACAAAGGTTTCTTGGATTAAGTTCGCCTTCTTTGCACAACCAATGCATTTCTACCACAGAATAATCATGTTGACTGAGTACACATAAGGTCATCAGGAAACTGAGTGCCTTTAAAGTTCCCAAAAATGCTCCAGCAAAAACCTCTCTGGCTCTTAATCCATATGCAGGTTACTTTGTCCAAGTAGGTTTTTATCTCACCTCTTTCACATAGAAATAGGTAACTCAATACTCAATTTATGAATGTTAAACCAAGCTTATTCCATCACAGTCCTCAATACGTAGAACAAGCTTATGAAAAATGTCCAGGAAAGCCTCGGCTACCCTCTCAGGATTTCACGTGTGCCTCTACTCTGCAAAGCCACAAAAGACAGCGTCACAGCTCCACCATTCATCACCACTGGCCTTCCCAAGGGGAATCTGTCCAGGCTCTGAGGAACACTTGCTTCATCCCAAAAATATTACTTCTGCCTCAATGCACATACTAACTGGTTTCTTTCCAGCTGCCCTTGACAACTTGCCTATACCATGAGCTCATCTGCCCACTTCCTATATCTGTACTACCCAGCCTGCCAGGGACTCGCAGCAGTATCCGAGCAGGACGGGCCAAATTGGGTAACGAAAGAGGTGGGACAAAGCCATTGCTCCTTCCAAACCACGTCATAGCTATTGCACCATCAGGAACTAGTATTTTTATTTATCACTCATACTGGCTGAAGGGGATCAGTAATGCACTGATGCACTTTCTTTCTTAAGTCTCTTGACATTTCTACAGCAGAAAAGGGCTTTTAGGGATGGAAAGATAAAGGAAATGTCACATATGCACAGATAATGACTAGTGAGCTTAAAGTCACATTAGCTTGCAAACCACAATGAAATTAAAAACTGACACTGCAAATTTTCCCTCTCCTCCTTTAAAGAAAAAAGCACTGATAATTAACTACATGGCTCTCAATTAAGCCAGCTCAATTTCTTTCACTGCTGGCAGCACTGTCCAAAAGCACCGCAGATACACATGTAACTAATGATAGTTAAGAAATAACATGATCCCAGGCTCCCATAATTTGCAACCTGAATCCAAGAGAGATGACAGCAGTATTATCTGCAGTCAGGACCATCGAAGAGAGATGCTGTAGAAACAGTAAAATTACCGCAGGCTCCACAAGTGAGAGGGGGTCGCCTCCCTCACCAGTTAAAAATTGTGGGAATAAAGGGGAATTTGTGACAGCACGGGCAGAAATGTTAGAGGACAGCACTCGAGTGCCAAAGCACAGGAAGTGGCATGTAAGAGATCCGGGAAGAGGTGATAAAGGAACGTAAGAGATGCCTTAAGAGGCACTGAAATTTCTCCTGTTTTCCCCTAACTCTTGCCCATTGATTCTTTGTTGCTCGCGTACAATTAAGGCTGATGTCAAAGTCACTATGACTCTTGACAGTTAACTCTGGCGGGTGGATGTGGTTGACCAAAGCTAGCATAAATCATGGGCAAATACGTGCTTCAGTATGCAGCATACGTACTCATTAAGAGACAGTTTCAACTCCCCCAACTCCCGGTGTGCTCACGGACTGGCGCAGGGAACTCCACTAAGCCCAGAACTATCCTTCTCAAATGTCACCAGGAATGCCAGCAGAAAAGCCGCAGTCCTCCCGGAACAGACAGCAGAGCATCCTCATCCCTGCCTCAGTGCACTGTATTTGTCAATAAAAGACTGGCTCGATTCAGGGTACAATCGCATCTCGGCTGGCTGTCACTGACAATGCTGCTCCAGACGGCCTCAGAGCCTGACAACCACTTTCTGAACAAAAAGGAAATACAGGGACTAATATTTGCTAACATCATTAATTCATTTTTTTTCTCCACTCCCCCTTCTTTCTTTACCCACGATGTCAAGATGTATACCTTTAAATTGTTGTCAGCCATAAAACAGACGTCCTGTCCCAGTTCAGAGGTTAACATATAATGACAGACACATTAAAAAACCCTGTCCAATGCCTCACCGACAATTTCAGCTCCATCTTCTCTTCACCAAGACAGGAGCTCAAACTCACTTATAAGCTTTAACAACATTAAAGTCTAATCATGATTGAAAAATAAAGGAGAAAGAGAAGATTGTTTTATCATACTAAGCATTGTGGAAATGGAAAACAATTAGAGACAAACATTTTCTGTGGAAGGGTTTTGAGTTCACCTTCCATTTTGGTCTTAAAAGTCTCCCCAGATCACAGCATGATACACTGTTCTTCCATTTTTGGAGAGCAGGATAAAAATTATGATCTAAGAGAAAAAATGGTAGTTTCCTGTTGGGGGTTGGTTTGGTGGGCCAACCTCTTGCTATATCCCTGAAGACAGGAATTTATTATTTCTCATCTTAGAGCCCAAGCTTTGTTTCAATCTATACAAAACAGGCTGCCACGGATTTAACAAGATGGCACTTCCGAAGGGCCTTCCGATGACTCACTTCAAACTCATGTGCCAGAACTCATTAGAAAGACGCAAGTGAACATACCACCAGTGATCAGCTGGGACTGAACCGGACCAAGTGGTACATGGCTATTTTATATGTTGGGCAAGGGACTCATGAATCCAACAGAAAAGGTACAGAGAAATCCTACAAAGATGCTGCAGAACAGCAAGAATAGCACAACATGCAGCTAAAGCTTTTTCTTTAAAAAAAATCATAACTTGGTGTTAATAAGAGCCAGATCCTAGGCATGGGTTAAAACTAGCGCATCCCAGTTTTATTCAGAGCAAAATGAGAACTCTGCCTGGCCAGTTTTGCATGTCTAGACACCCAGCAGCAATAGCTGTTTGGCAAGGCACGAGGCTGCGCTGCACAGCACATCTATCACCCCTCCAATTCCCCCACATCTCACTCTTTTCTCCACACCCAAAACCTTTGAGTAGCTTCACATAAGCATATACTTAAGAAAAAGAGAAAGCCATTAGTTAAAAAGGTTCTTCACATCAAAATACCTGTATTTGAAGTTACACTGGCTAATGCCTTGAAACCATCGAGAATTAAGTTCTTCATCATCGCACATCTTGGAAACAAAGCAGTGAGACAACTCAAACGAGAGCTTTGCATCACGATCTCACACCCGAGCCACCACAGGGCATGGCAGTTATCTCAGGTTATGTTCAGAGGCTACTTATTGTCCTACTTTTTCCTTCTCTGAGCCTGATTCAACTAGAGTCAGAGGAGCAGCAGCTGTATCCAGCTTTATGGGATGGACACAAGAAATACTCCCACTAAAATTACTACAATCAAAACTCAAGTGTTTCCAAGCAGCGAATACATGCTGCAGATTCCAATCTGTATTTGTTCTGCGTAATTTACGCTCCTGCAGCTCACCTGCTCCTCCAGCCGCAAAGTACAGGCGCATTGTGCTCCTTGGCTTCCCACACAGCCCCGCGTGAAACCCAGCACTGGGCCAGGGACACGCATTCCCTTGCTCCGTACCAGTTTGCAAAAATGTGGATACACAGCAGCAGTACAGTGAAACCCCCTGCTCAACAGGAACCTTCAGCAGCCACCACAATCTGTCTTGGCCTCACAGGGAGCCTGCAGGACTTTGGGGTGCAACCGATGGTCCTGAGCCACTGAGCCTGGAGGAGCTGCAAGCGCTGCGTGTTCATGGATGTCTGCTTGGCAGGGGCAGGAAAATCCCTGGCCCACATCCCAACTCCCCAAACTACACCTGGGGGGTGATGACCAGCTCCAGTCTTGGTTGCCATGACAGGACAGGGGACATGCTGTAACCCTATCAGGCTCACATGGAGGTATGAGTAAATCCCTGAAGTGTGCTGATTAAATTGTAATTAAGCTGATATATTCTCAGGTGACAAGTTTTACAGAAGACACTTCACTGAGTTAACCCAACAGTAGATGCCAAGGCCTGCTCTGCTGCCCACCACACCCCTGTAATGCTCTGGATTAACATTTCTGGACAATTTGAGGAGTGAGGATTATTAAAGAGGCAACAAGAAAACATAAACTCTCCTAAAGTTTCAGACACTCGCCCCCTCCCCTCCCTCTGTGCCACTGCCTGGCCATCCCCCTGGGAAGGGAACTTGGGCAGACACTAATTGTATTTGACAGCAGCAATTACACGCAAGGCTGGAGATTAGAAGCTCGTTAATTGTGTGTGCCATAATTGCTGCCGTCTTTTCCTTCCCTAGTTAAGGCCAGTGCCAGGAGAGGTGAGGGGAGGAGGGTGCTCTCCACCCCAAATGCAGGTGGTCTGAAGATGAGAGCCCTTGGACAAGGAGGAGATGTCCCCTCTCCCGAGCATCGAGCATCGCGGGAGGCTTACCACCCCAGAACAATGCACAAGGGTCCTGCAGCAGAGCGGCTAATGAGGCATGAAATGAGGACAAACAATGTCCTCTTCCAAAGGTATTCTCCACCTGTATCTTCCTGACTTGACAGCTGGGCTGAACTTCGTGCTACCTGCAGCAGGAGGGAAAGTAAACATTAACCCTTCAGAGGTGATGCTACTAAAGGATTTTTTTTTTTTTACCATCTATAAAATTAGGCATTGTATTAAACGCTTGAACAGGATTCATAAAATCCTCCCTTCCCCACTAAAGTGTGTGAGCTCAGCATTTCTCAGGGCTCTTTACAGACTAGCAGAGGCCAGTTACAGCCAAACAAGATAAAAAAGTGTCCTGGCTGAGGGCAGCCTCCCTGCTAGACTCTGCTGCAAAGCCACCGTTCATGAAAGGCTGCCGTACCCTCCGCACCAGCCGTATTAATGGCTGTCATAAACAGACTATCTTAATATTCCTCTCTCAACAATCCTTCTTGGCTCCCAGCAGCAGCTCAGCAAGAGCGTGCACATGACTCAGCACCTGGAGCCTTGTCAAGAGACCACTGAGGATCTGTACAATTTGAGCAAACTGTCCTATAAAAAATGGCAGTATGCTCTGCAGGATAATGTTGGGAGGGTTTTTTTTGTTTGTGTTAAATATTGCAGAGTTTAGTTAATATTCCTTTAATGTCTACATAAAAATAAAGTTTTCTGGTTCCTTTAAGAGGAAATTCTCCGATGAATTTATAAACACAGTCTGAGACAGGGAAAATATTTTCCAGATTATATTAAAAAAATAAACCCAAACATACTATAATTAATGTGATTGTGCTGTGTAATTAAACAGTGCTGTGATTTAAAACAAGGCTCGTAGATTACTCATTGAGCCTATAATGAGTTAATTAATGACTGCATCATAATCACAGTTGGAAATTAGTAGTAAAGACAGTCGGGGAGGGGAAATAAATGTAAAATGCTTAACATAATTTTGAGCAAGTTTTATGCTTGCTAGTAGCTGTGATCTCATGACTCACTGTATCCATTTTAACATATGCATGGAATGAAATAATACGCGCAATCAAGAAACCTGATGCAGTAACTTCCTAATGCAATTTTTGATTTGTGAAGCTTTTTTTTTTTTTAAATGGAAAATCCAGATATATAGGTGGCAAACATAAAACCAACAGCAGACTCTCCCTCCCTCATCTCCTTTTTGTGGGCTCTGCAGTAATTTGCAGACTCCCAATGCCTGCAGACCAAAGGGTGAAGCGAGTGGCCTGTTTGCACCCTTCCAGCATGAGGCGGCCCGCAGAAATCCAGAGCTTTCACAAGGGGAACACAGCACCGCATCGTCAGTCCTGGAAGCAATCAATCACTGCTGTCATATCACCCATATGAAAATCCACAAATGCCCAGGCACCAAGCTATACGTACAAACACAGCCTGTACTGTAATTGCTGGGATTTTTTGCCAGTTTAATGCAAGATATTAATTTATATAGATTTCCTAGATTTACACAGGCATTCAAATGGGCAAGAAACATATTCTAGCCAAACTGGAAATATGGAAAGGCTTGGGATGAAACATGCTGCTCTGAAGGCTGAAAGCAACCCTAACTTTTGAGACATAAAGGAGTGATCAGACATCAGCCCCCCCCCCAGCCTGCCTGTTGAGGTTCATCCTCTACTTGCCAGAGTCACACCGGACCAGACAGCATCACAGCAGCAGCAGAGACCAATTTTGCCATCCGCAAAAGGAACAGCTCCAAGGCTGCCTGACCAGCGCCACCGAAATTTGTTTTCTCCAACAGATCTGGGCTGTGAGGGCAGAGGGTGGATTTATGAGCTCTGCAGACAGAGAAATGGCAAAACAAAGAGATCTTCCTTGGTCCCTGTCCCCACAGATTTAGGCAAGGGAAGGATCAGAGCATCTCAGCAAGAACAGAAGGTTTCTAAAGTCACAGTATAACCCTTTGCAGGCTCAGCCAGAAGGATGCAGCATGATCTGGAGGCTGCTGCCTGCTGAACAGCCTTTAGTGCTGTGCCTTAATGCTGCTCTGAGCCTTTACATGCCTTTGTGCTGGTTAGTTCAGCCTAAAATACTCACAGGATGCTCTAGAGACATTTAAGGAGTGTCATTTTTGTCTTACAACAGGAGTAACGGGGTACAACAGTGCCAAAGTATCTAAGTACTAGACAACACATGCTCTTTTAAAGGATAACTCTTTCCATCCTAAGAGACAAACAGCATTTCCAAACCACTAACCAATGTGTTAGCCAACATCCAAACAAAATCTTAATCTCCAGTAATTACACTCAATACCTCCTTGGTACTTTGTGTAAAGAGCAAACTAAACATAATCACTTAACCCTTTCTAGCCCAAAAAGCTGTATTTTCACTAAAGAAATAAATTATTCTATATCTTATGTTCTACACAAAACCATTGCAGCTATTTTCTCCCAATTAAAAGCATATGTATTTTTAATTATCACATTCTCTCTTTAAATCAGCCTTTCCATAGCCATGTGAAGCAGCAGGGTACATGAACCCTTCCTGTGTCTCAATACCATCAAGTAAATGCCTACAAACCATATCTAAAAATCAAGGCATGACATACTCCACAGTCAGAGAAACACATGATTTACACCCAAGTTCCTGAATTATTTTTAACAGCCTCTGACACAGCAAGTTTAGCATTCTGCAACAGCTTCAACTACTTTGATTTTTTTTAATTTTTTTTTTTAAATTAGAGGTTGCCCCCTTCCCCATTTAAAACAGTCAAGCTTCTTGCACGGCTTGGTGGGTTGCTGGCCAAAACAGGAACAAGAGTTTAACGAGACGCTGCCACAAGCTCCTGAGCAAGCCAAAGCTCACCTCCAGTACATCCACCTCCCATCACAAGCAGAGGAGACTGACCTTGCTCCTCCCACCCTCATCACCACCTCACTTTGCTATGCAGGGCAACAGGACTTGGATGCATTACATCAGGTTCTTCTGGGTTTCTGGACATCCCAGGAAAATATTGGGGTCCAGGGATGTCAGAGAGGCTCCTCACTGCTTAGAAAAGTGACCCGACCAGCAGGAAGTTAAGACTGGGCAAAGAAAGCACCTCTTGCCCTGCTGGTCCTCTCACCTCCCCTTGCAGTTTCCTTTTTGGTTTTCCTCCCCTTTCAGAGCCCGTCACACCTTCTGCTCTCTGCCCCAGGATCCTAACCGCATCCCACCATCTGCTTACCTCCCCTGCCTCCAGAGTCCACGACAGCATCCTGCTTGGTTCAGCACCTCTCCTGTCAGCCCATGCTGCAGCCCCAACATCCCAATTCTGTCATGTTGCCCAGCACTACCGAAAGCTTCATCTTCCAACTTGCTTTGGCCGGTGAGTACAGAAATGAGCCTAACAGGAAAGTTTTGACTGCTGGCGGAGTTGCTCCTCATGCCACAACACTGCTCCTTTCTGTTTATAGCCTCACACAGCTGCTTTACAAAACAAGCTTTTCAGTCCTTTCGTTATCCACAATTTTTTGCTGGGGAGAAGCAGCATTGCCACTAAAGTCTGAAATACATGAAAACAACTGCATGTGGCAGTTAAAACCCTTCCTTGCCAGAAACTGCCACCTCAAGGCAGAAATGGCAAAGGGCAATACCTGGTTGCATTGCAGACACTTCAGCTTGCAGCCTGACATCTTAACAAATTCAACCTTGCCACCCCAGTTTAAGCCAAGATCTTGGGCTCTCCCTGGAAGTATCAGCAGCTATCCATTTTCTGTCACCTCAGCCATCACAGTGAGAGCCTTCAGTAGAGGACCAGCAGCAACTTAAGCCTAACGTGGTGGCCTGTTGCCGATACCAAGATGTTCTCTCAGCTAGGAGAGCACTTGCTTAAGTTTTAAGACGCCAGTGCTCAGCTATGTTCCATGCCTCCCACCCCATGGCCGCAGGATCACAGAATAACCATGTGCTGTGTGATGCTATCTGTGCCCTACAGCCACACAGCAAAACCTCTTAATTCTGGACATCTATTAAGGGGGAAAGAAAAAAGCAATTAGGTCCCTGCTGACCAAAAAAATTACACAGTACCTTGCCTCATTCTGTTACATTTTGTCATCACTGAATGCCAGGAGTTTGATTTTTTTTTTTAAATATACAAATTATTTTTTTTTTAGTTGCCTCTGGTATATCCAGCTAGCATGCAGCAACTTAATCCACCTGTAAGCCAGGAATCATGATGCCAGGATGCCACACGCATCACTATGCTGCAGCAGCACACTCAGCATCAGCAAGGCAGAGCTACATCTCTAATTATTCTTTTTTCTGAATACATTCCAGATAGTAAAAGATTTTTTTCTTGAATTAGTGCAAGATGATGAAAATTAATTCACTGACATATTCAAAAGGAAAAATATTTCATCTTTACTTAAATGTTTAACCAAAAATCACTGCATTGGTAGCCGAAAGTTACGAGCCCCCAATTTCTTGCTTGCAATTCTAGAAAACAACTACAGTTACATTCTCAAGTAGCTGCAAGAGGAGATATTATGCTGCCCACAGTACACTAACAACATAATGCATCAGCCCGACTGGGTCCAAGCTAAAAAACTAGGGGCTAACATCATTACAAGCAAAAGTTACTCTTGAAGGCTAGTAAGACTGTATATTTAACATACAGAATATTTTTAGGAAGACCAGGAAGCATAAAAGGAGGGAGAGAAAAGAGGTATAAATCCTTGTCATGATAATTCTTTACTTTGAAGAAGATTAGGAATACAGAAACACGGACAAATCTCTGCACAGGATTCCAGTGCAGCTTTCAATATGTGACTGTTTGCATTGCTGGTTTGCTTTCTGAACTTCCACCTTTCTAAAATACGGGCTTGCAGCTTGGCACTGTTGTATTTCAATCAATCGCTTGAATGAGGATTGCAATGTCATAAATAAAAGGAGCTAAGACCATAAATTTCTGCGGAGATGTAAAATCAAAGAGAACAATCCAACAGACTCCCAGGGGGTGGGAGGCTGACACATATTCCCCCTGTTTATATTTCTACTATGAGACACTTGTTAATTTTAACTTTTCACTTATGCACAGCTTGCCACAACCACAACTCCAGAAAACTGAAGATCTCAGTCTGGATCTGGCATTTTGTTTTGTGCTCTACAATAAAATGCAGCTGCAGAGGAGAAAAAGCCCTATAATTTATCAAGCTTGTCCACAGGCAAATTCCCAGACCACCACAGTCGACAGCCCCACCAGCACAGCACCCCAGCGCCTGGGATGGGAGTTACTTGCTAGAACAAAGCATCCTCGGGACATCTGACAGCTCCATCCTCAGGCCACGAGTTCATGGCAAACTGCCGCCAGCTCCTGTTTCTGCTGTCATTTAAAAACAGAAGTTACATGTACTTTTTTATTAATCCTCCCCCTTGCTTAAGCAGCCCAATGGATGGCACTTATCTTCACAGTATTGAGTGAGGACTTGCACTGCCCATGAGCCTGTGCTGTTTTTAAAAGCAGTACATATAAATAGAAAACCGAATTTGATTTGCTGCTCAGAGCATAACAGTTGATACAACAAAGCAGGGAGGTAACACACTACCTCCTGCTCGGTGTGCCAGAGTTGAGCTATCTTGCACAGAATAAAATTGATAAACAGTCACATGTGCAAAGACAGGGACAGAAAGGTAGCAAATAACCTATGGACAGCTTTGTTTATGAGTAGGACCTATATCAAGTACTTAAAGCACCAGCACTCTTTCCTCATGAAAAGAGGCAGAGAAGCAGAGGATGCAACATTATCCACCTTCATTGTAGAAGAAAGGGAAATTTAGCTCGGGTTTGTAGTGCGGTGTTTTACTGTCTTACACAACAGGAACAAGACAACATCCCCCTGTTAGTAAAAAAAATTATTCTGAAAGCACGCTCCCAAAGCAAAACACTTAAGGCTTAACTCATGCAGCTAATAAACTGCCACTTTTCCAACTTGGATAAAATCAGGTGGGTCTGCCTGTAGTTTTGTATGTATGAGCAAGGTACACACAAACCGTGAGCTTTTGTTTGCCACGCTCAGCAGAGATTACCCCCTCCCTCAGGAAGGCTGCATTTACCATTAACTTCTCTTGCACGCTAGAGACATGCACAACCGGCGAAAGGCAGCAGGGCAGAAGAATCCCTCCGTGTGTGAAGATCTAACCCCTCTCAGATGTATACCAAACTACCACGTACCCCAAGGCGGTTCACAAAAAACCCGAACTCTGCACTTTGCAAGGCTGCCTAAACCCAGAGGACACTGCAGTCTTACATGCCCCAAAGCCAGCAGCCTGGAGTGGAACATCTTTTGGGTTTTATTCTTAATTTCCAGTGCTTCCTTTTCTGTTAAAAGAATAATAATTAAAAAAAATACAGGCTTGCTGGGTCTTTGGGTTTCTTGGTTGGTTGGTTTGGGGTTTTTGTTTTGGGGGTTTTGTTTGTTGGTTTTAGTTTTTTTAATGGGGTTTGGTTTTGGCTTTTTTTTTTAAGGGGAAGAGCCTGATTAGAGTTTATAGATTATCTCAAGCAATTTGCTTCTTCCAGTGTGGTCATCCATTGCAATGATAGCTTTCAAAATATATAACAGTGCAGTTTTTCAGCATTCTGTTACAGTTTTTATTCTTAAGTACAGTTATTAACACTTAAGTAAAACCAAACAAAAAGTCAATTATGAGATTCACTACGAGTTTACTGACATGCAAGGAACTATACAAACCCAGAAATGGGAACAGGGAAGAGCAAAGACCCTGGGGCAGCACTGCTGCAGGGCTCGCAGGAGGCTCCTCTCCCCAGCAAGCTGCACTAGCACAGCCCAGGAAGGCAAGCTTTAACGAGCACAGCCATAATTTGATTAGTCCCCACTTTACACGATGCAATTAAATTGCTTTTATACTACAGAAGAAATAAAGTCACTGTTTTCAAAGTTTTTGACCTCACAGTATAGAAAGCCATAAATTGAGACGTTTACCCAAACTAATGGCACAGCAGGTATGGGAATATGCTGCTGCTCATGCCAGGCAGAGACCCAAACAGGTCTTTGCCCTTCCTGCTCTTCCCACCCCCCTTGTAATCCTGCCCACACCACTCTGCTGCTCTTTTCCAACCACAAACAGTGGCTGCTTGGACAGATTATCAAGGGAGACATCTGTTTGACTGACAAAACAAGAAAACATGATGGGTGCACTCATTTTGTTTACAGATCACAGTTTTTCCAATGTATTTCTTAATTTCCAGAAGAAATTCCATTGGTCTGCTGTACTAACCAAGAAATCCACAGATTCCAGCCTGAAACTACAGCATGATTTAGCACTCACTAATGTAATTCTTAGAGGTTGACCAAACACACAACCTGCAAAAGAGCAAAGCTCTTTGCTCCAGACATGAACAGACCAGGTTTGAGCAATAAATCCAAATTTAAAGGAAAAAAAAAAAGGCAGGTTTGGATTTCCAAATGCCTGTTTTAACATCATTGGATGCACAGTTTGTATTTGAGTCACTACAGAAATTTTAAGTTGCCTTGGAGATCCTATTTAAATAGAATAGATTCATCAATTTAAAACAATCACTAAAATATTTCAGTAACACCTGGTGTAAACTACAAAAGGCATACATACAAACTTAGCTCCTCTGCGAATCTGGAAGTTGCTCCTCCTGCTTTTCACTACATCCTCCAATTGCAAATTCTCTTTTCCACATTTTAGTTTCAACTTGCTTGTTGTTTAAAACGTGATAGAGAAGGGTTATTCCAACAGAAAGAAGGGGGGATGGAGCCCAGCCCTGTGCACAGGGGAAGTGGCCACCCACCTTATCAAATATTGCCCCCTGCAGTACTTCCTACAAAAACACCCACTGGCCACCGGACAAATCTATTCCTTTTATTCCTGCAGGTTCTCCAGCTTACTGCACTGCTCTGAGCTCGCAGCAATAGTGCATTTGCTATTTTATTCACTCCAAAGCTTGTTTGCTTTTTCATGAGACCGACTGTCTGTTCCTGGGGGTCCTCTCCCAACTGCTCCAAACGCTGCGACCCAGTGCTCCCACACCAACACAGCAAGAGAGGTATTTTACTCTTACAGACTACTTGGTCCAGAGTACAAAGAAATAAATCCTCCTCTACTCAAACAAAGCACAGTAGTTGGACAAACACAGGCAGCTTTCTCCCCTGCAAACCTCATCACCAGAAATTCAAATCTTTATGAGCTTAAAAAGATGCTTGGTTGAATATGTTTTCTTTGAACTCAAGCTCTCTGCCTGCTTCGCCTTAGAGATATGTCTCTGCTCTTCAGACTCCTAATATGCAACTGTCCTCATTACACAGCAGAAATCTTACTAAGTGCATTATTGGTAAAGACAAGTTAATTTTTTTTTTAATATAGAAATAGAAAATCATTAAGTCCTCCTGTGAGTTTCAGCAGTCAAAGCAAATAGAAAGAAGGCCTGGAGTTAGTAGTGTGACAAGCTGTTAAGATTGGAACTGGTAAATGTGCAATATAAGAAGTAGGGAAAGGGAATATTTAGGATCAAGAGATGCCAAAATTGTAATCAGCAAATGGAAGGCTAAAACTGATGAGCAAATCTGGGTGCTTTTTTATTATTTATTTTTATTGTTTAAGCTGTGCCATATAACCGTCTTGTTAAACGGAACAATCAATAACAGCTCCTGACTGTCTCACCGCAGTGTCGTGCACACACCTCCACCCACACTGCTTGTGCCATGTACTCAGGTGAAGAGATGGGTACAATGCTGCTGAGCAAAAGAGGTGCTGTCCCACTCCGGGCTTCAGATAGTCAGTGCCTGCAGACACAAGCTCCCATGTCAATTTGAGGCTTGCAAAATCCAGATGCTTAAAGCCAATGAGGGTTTGCGACATCAAATACATGCCAGAGATTAGAATTTCAGAGTTTGCTAAGAATGTCTCAAAAACCGCAAGTGTTAGAAGTACCCCATTAGACAGTAAAAACAGTGATGTACACGAGAACAAAGTTATTGCATAAAGACACAAGTCAACCAGCTTGTGAACGTGAACCTCCCTAAATCACCAAACCCACCACGGGGACCACAGGATGGCACCACAACAGTGGGTACTGCAGAGCCACGGCACAAGAGGTCAGAGGGACGAGCACATGGAGGCAATATGCTGCAGGTGGCTGGCAGGGAGAGCAGATGAGTATCATTGCCAAACTCACACACATCAGCCAAAGCCACCAAAAGCAACATGTCATTTGCTGCCAGTAAAGCAAGAAGACAACAGGTGAATTTACGAGAAGCAAAGCATCCAGGACACGTATACCTCTCTAAAGGACCCAAAGCAGTGGGAGGTGTTGACGGCATGAAACATTTCTGTTTAAGGATAGAGAACACAAAAGAGTTGTTTCATAAATTATTCTCTGTTCTGAAGGAAGAGTTAATAGACTTGAAGGACAGGTGATGTCTCTGAAATATGCAAATAGAGCTGAGCTGGTCCAAGCAATTACCTTTCTACTGCCTGGAACTTCAGACAGAAAGAAATGACTCACAAGAAAGAACAAGAAACAAAAGACGCACTAAAAGATAGAAGATGACGAAGGAAGACTGCACCGAGAAGACAATGGAAACAAGCATGGAAAAGTATGGTCCTGATCTCCTACTAACAGCTGTTCTTGGGAAAAGGCACAAAACCTACAACACAAAACACAGTAAGACCATGTCAACGCAGGAAGACCTAACTCCAAAGCACCCAGAAAGACAATTGCAGTTACTGGTTTTAGACTTCTGGGTTCAAGACAAATACAAAAAGATTCCTGCAGCTTCATGAATGCAAAATATCCTTTAGGTTATCTGCTATATTAAAGCTTTCCTATAAAACAAAATTGCTGAGAATAAATGCAATAGGATCATTTCTTTTCAGGTTTTACACAAAGCTCTGAAAGAAAAGATTAGGCATGACTGGAGCAGACAACCCCCAGCAACAAGGGTGAAGAAACTAAACCACATTGGAAACAGCCATGGAGATGAACCAACGATGTGCCTCTACTGTCACAAGTGGCACACCAGCTTCACAGAGCAGAGAACAGCTCTCCCACTGCCTCTCCGTATTCAGTTGTCTCCTCAAGTGCAGGTTCTCCAAACTCCACATAGGAGTAGGAAACAGCAGGTCAGATTTTGGCTGCTGCTGGTGCTCTCTGTGTTTCTGAACACAAATTCAGGGTGCTCCTACTGTATCAGAAAGCTTTTACTTTATTTTCCATTCAAACAAAGCAAAGATTACTAAATTATAGCAATTACGGTCTGATGCTGAAAATGTACTAATACAGAAACTGCAAGGTCAATATGAAAGAACAAATCAATGAAGAATAAGAAAAAGGAATGAAGAAGCAGATCTATTTGGATTGCATAAAAACCACTCTGTTTAGTTCCATTCTATTTATTTAGAAAAATACTGACAGGATGAAAGCTGCAGAACAGCAGCAAATCTGTTGGGAGAAAATGAACCTAACAAAAAAGACAAGGTGTTTAATTTTTAAATTTTGCTTATTTAGTACTAAAGAATCAAGACATTAAAAACCCTTTGCAAATATATGAAACAGGAGACTGAGGAGGATTCAGGATAATGCAAAAGAACAACTTTAAAGGATAAGAAACTGTTGAAGAGAAAATACGTAAGTAATATTGAGAAAGATTTACAATAGCAAAATTCATGAAGCTGCAGAATGAGGAATTCAACACCCTTGTACCGTAATTAGTATTTATGATTCATAATGATATGAAAGCCGAACTTCTCAAATTTGGACCATGCACTTTATACTGCTTTTAACCAAATACTAGGAGTACTTCATTCATGATCTACTGAACATACAGGAAAAAAAAAAATCAAAGGAACCCAGCAGATGAGCATGTGAAGGAGACACAATGACAGTGATGAAGCACCTCATAAAGTACCCACAGATCCAATTTGAAATTAGAAGACTTAAACAGCTATTACTTTATCTCAATCCCAAAACACGTATCTCCATCATTTTAGAGAACAGAGCTCCCTCTCGTGGCTCCAGAAGGTGGATTTGGTAGGGAGGGGGAAGAGGAAAGAAAAAGAAAAAAAAAAGTACAGAGCAGGATGAGACTGATCAGAGACAGAGAACTTTGTATATAAAAGTGGAATTATAAGGAAGATGCACTAGGAAGGACAGGTGACTCAAAGAAAGCGATGTCACCTGTACTTCAATGATAACTTTTAAATTACATTCTCTGATAATTAACTTCCTCTGCTTAGTCTTTCTGCACCTGAGCATATTCCTGCAACATCAAGCAGTCAGATGTCTTAACAGGTTTCCAGCTTAGTCACAGGAAAAGGAGAGTCATGACAAGAAACGTGCCACCTGTGCAACAGTGCAGGGAAAGTAAACCAGATACCATCCTATGGATTTTCCTCAGCATTAGAGCTCCATGCACTGAGAATACAGAGGGGAAAAAAACCCAACACATTGGCTTCAAAAAAGTCAAGAAATATACACATAGTGCCCTGAGTGAGAGAAACACATCTTTTGAAACACTGCAACAAAAGCAGATGAAGAAGAAAATCACATTTCTTTAAACCCCTCTGACAACTCAGCCCTGCCATCTTCACAGAAACTTCTGCTCAAGCTCCAGCATTGCTCTCCCCCTGCAAGCCCACAGTTCTTGCGTCAACTATTCAAAAAGAGAGGACAGAGCAATGCATGAATGAGCAAACACGCTGGTGCGACAGCATTACCCAGCACGGTCTAGTTTCTGCTGAGTCCTGGGGACAGGCAAGGACAGCAATGGGAAGAAACATGCTCACGGGCGTTCATTCCTCACTCTGAAGGGGAGTGGCAGTGCTGCAAAGCACTCTTTATTTGCTTCTTTAAAATTTTAATTTTTTTAAAAAACACCACCTGTGACAGGTCACACCTGTGACAAGTATTTCCCCGAGGCAAGAAAGTAAAGGGAGTACCCAAAGCTAAGCTTGTCACCACCTATGAGAAGTCTCTTTATGAACAGAAGCTCTATCCATAAAAATCCAGGAAAGTGTTGGGGGTTGGTTTTTTTTCCCCCCATTGTTTAATGAATATTCATGTTTTGCTTTACACTGCTAGACACTTCCTTCATTCAGGATAGTACATGGATTCTTTTAAGATTTTATTTCTGTATGAGAATTTTAGATTGGACAAGAATTTACACAGCATGCAGCCCGCTTCTGCTAACTGCACTGCTCAGCATATAAAACTATTTTCCCCAAGGGCATTAAAAAGGGTTTCCTCTAAATGACAATATTTCTTTGCTGCAAAGACAGGATCAACATCATGAAACATGAACCAGTGCAGAAAAAACAATTACTCTTAAGTCTCCAGAACAGCATCAGAAGACAACAGAGAATCAAATTCTTGATTCATAGGCTTGTGCTCACAGAAGATTTTGCTTCCAAAATGCAGGACCAAAAAAGAATCAATTTCCTACCATGAAAAGAAATTACCATGCCTTCAGCATTTTGCTATTAGTGAAATGTCTCCACTCTATCACCAACCAAAGGCAATACTTTTTCTGAAGAGCAATCTTCTTTAAAAATGATATAAAAATCAGTCTATAAAGAGGGAGATATCCTTAAATTTTCAATCAAGTAATAAACCTGGTAGATGAAAGACAGATCAATTAAAATGTCAGTACAGTCCCCCTAAAAGACACAACCACAGGACTTACAAACACACTTGCTATGTTGGAGTACCTAATCATAATCAGCTTTGGTAATTTGCTGCATCGAAACAAAAAGGAAACATTTTTAGAATTGATCATTCAGTTCATGTCACTTTCATGAAGATTACTTTGTATTGATCAACATTTAAATAGTAGTTGAAAAGAGAAAGACAAGAAAAGGATAAAAAGTATCTTTACATGCTAAATACAGCATGAACCAATAAAAGCAAAATAAATTAGATCACTGCAGCCAAACCAACCCTGTGCATGCGCTCCCTGTAATGAAGATAATTATGAATGAGAGAGATTGTTCTTCATGTTTCAGTCCTAACAAAAGGAGAGTTTTTAAAATTAATTTAAGACTTTAATCTGCTCAAAATGAAGTTTGCCATGCAGCAATTAACATCTGTGTGAAGCTGGGCCATTGTTAGCTTTACAAAGACAAATGCTGGTTTGTTTTCTGAGCAACATTTTCATGCTTCCTACCTGGGGATTCCAACTGGGGTCCAGTTTTTTCACTGTAGCAACATACTCCTGCATAGCTTGATGAGGGCTGGTGTCTCCCAGGGCTTTCCAAGCCTCCCTAGGAGAGAAAGCAGAACATCAGCAAGCTGCTCGGAGACAGCACAATGTGTTTTTATAGCGTGATCAGTGGAACACAGTGAACAGACTCATCTAAATGTTTTCAGGGGGTGCAAAGCCATCTTTCATTCAGTCTGAAATGCTCAACTTTTCTCTGAAGCCATGAATGGCCACTGTCAGCACACCACTCTGCTGTGAAAGGATCTTTCAGGGGATCCTGCTCCAGGCCGGAACAGTTTGTGATCACAAAGTAAAGCTGTTTGTAAAGCTGCAGCTATTCTCACCAAATTTTTGTTGTTTGGGGGCTAACTCTGCATGAACAGGCGCCTGATATTTCACATCTGCATCAGGCGTAGCAGCAAACATGTCCCTGTTAAACAAAGGATTTTAAGCCAGCTCAGCAGCGGACTCTCAGAGCTGACATCCTCTAAGTCCATAACCTGTCAACAGAGGAGACAAGATGAAACAAAAAGCAGAGCCAGAAATTGCTAGGAATTGTGAGGATTTCCTCTTACCATTTCTGCTTTCCCTCAAAATCGAAGAAGCCTGGCTTGGGAGTGTTACAGGTTCCAAATTTCACCTAAAGAAAATAAATTTTCTTCTGTTAGAACAAAGCAAAGGAAGGGGACTTGCATAAGGGAATACTGAGTTCTGATGGTTTCAGGGTCATTTTGCTCTTGCTCTATAGGAAATGTTTTTGAGGGAAAGAACTGACACAACTCAACCCCATCTTACCCTCAATTTTAGCTCTCTTGCAGTCATTAGCACCTCTGCATCCCTGTGGTTTTTTTGCATGATGCAAGGGAAGCAATTTTGTTCTGCAGCTCATTTCTTTTGCATGCATTACTCAATACTGATAACCAGCAAGCAATTTCTCACTTAATGTTATGTTTATTACCCAGACAAATGCCTCGTCCTCCACCAATATAAAGAAAAACTCCCTTGATTAGGGTTTCTACAGAGGTGATTATTCATTAAGGCTGAAATTCACCTGCTTCCGCACAAAGCTCAAGTAAACAGACTTTACTTAATTATTTCCAAGGTCCTCTGGAAGGCAAGGGGACAAGCTCAGAGTAAAGGAATGCCAAGCAGCTTCCAAATTTGCTCCGAGGCACCAGGCTGCATAAGAAGCATGGCTGAGCGACAAGTCAAGGCCTGAGTGCAGGAGATGAACCAGTCTGTCAGAAGCAAGCCGGAAACTAAAATGTGGGGGGAGAAATAAGAAACACATGGAAGCAAGGGAACAAGCCAGAATTGGTGGATAGATATATGGGGGGGGAAAAAAAAAATCTTATAGCCAGTGTAAAATGGACTCTGAACCAGTGGGATTCAGGCAGTTTTCCTCAGGGTGGTGTAATGATGGGACAAATACAAAGCCCTTCCTCTTGCCTTCCACAAGCTCATCCATCAAGGGGAACACAGAACTGACAGAGACTACGCCTGCCCAGGGCTCCAAAAGCACAACCATGTTCCTGCGATGAGGCCAGTGCTGACAATTGCCTCAAAAACAGAGCAATTAGCAGGTTGAGATTTAAGTAACAGAGGTATTTTCTTGAAATCAGCTCAGGAGAACGTACAAGTGAATGCGCCTCTGTCCCTGCCTGGAAGAGCCAGGGAATATGGGTCAGGACCCACCAGATCTGGCTGTTACCAGTGCCCTGTTCTCGTGGAAAATAAAGCCCTTTGCACACAGGCATCACTGGTAAAACAAATCTAACGGAAATTAAAATATCATTGTGTTAGGGAATTACTTTGAAACATGGATTTTTTTTAACTTTTTTTAATCTTGTGGGGATGATGAAAGGCTGTAGGAGACAGAGTCCAGAGCAGAACCACAGCTCCAAATGCAACAGCTCCTGGGAAGAAGTGATCACAGCAAGTCCCCAGAGCACAGGGCACAGCCCCGTGCAGAGAAAGCCCAGCACAGACAGAGTACTTAAGAAGACCCCAGGGACAGAACACAAGTCTGTTCTGGAAGTGGGCAAAGGCTGCTGGTGGAACATTTTGTTAGCCAAGCAAAACTAAACTGCATTCATCAAATGTGTCATGAAATATGCTCAAGTGTTCAGGCAGGTGAAGTGCTTAAATCAACTCACAATTCTTCACCTTAACAGGGTGGGGATTTTATGCTGAGGATGGAATCATTAATCAGGCTTTAAAGAGAACATGGCCATGCTGAGAGATATTTATTAGTTACACTATGTTTTCATTTAAAGTGTTAGAGGATATGAGTGACTGTAACTGAAATTAATTTGCTGTACATCTGACTGTCTCCCAGTGAGCAATTCATTCAAATCAGAACATCTTAGCTGGCCTTTAAAACAGCACACCGCATTTCACAGAGAAATAGGAGAAAGGGTTAAAAACAGTTAAGTCCTCTAAATCAGTCACAATTCATGTTGTGCTGTAAATGTCTTCTGTGCTCAGAGGCGGACAGGACCACTTGTTTTTAAAAACAAAAAACAACATGGTAATAAAATGCAAATTCATTATCTGCATGGAAAATGCCTGCTTGGCAATTCTTTAGTTCAACATCTAACCTGCAAAAATTGTCCAAGTTGGATTAAAAAAAAAAAATCTAATCTGTTAATATTAATTTTCCACTACCATCATCAAAACACAACAGCAGTTTGCTCTCTTTAGATTCGGCATTCAAAGGCTGTTCCAGCGTCGGGAAAGACTGTTAGTAACATCAATAGTAATACAAATCAGGGAACAGTAGTTAAATTTCACCCATCAAGAGGGGGGAAAAAAGTACACTTGTGCCCTGTTTGCTATTTTAAGATTTATTAAAAAGGCTTGCAATGGGTTTGCTGGAAAGAAAAGAAAAAAAAAGGTTTTGGCTTCCCTCTTTTTGCCGCAAGGCTCCATAACGCATCAGAAACCAACCAGGAATCTAGTATTAAAGGGGACCTGAGCCTGAGAGCTGAGGAAAGGGAGTTTTAGCTAAATATGCCAGTGCAAATTCATGACAAATACTGGAGAAAGGAAGCAGGGGAATTTTGTGAAGTATTCTGCCTTCTTGCTACCTCCCTGGAGCACCTCAAAAGCTGTATTTCTCTATAACCAGCAGAAAGACAAGAGCCCATATTAGTATTTCAAGTCAGAGTTTCTCATTCTGTATCCACAAAATAATTACTGATGGTCTCCAGAGGGCTGACAGGTCACTTGACGCTTAGCTCTTCTCATTTACAGTTCATCAGCTGCATTAAAAAAACGATGGTAGCCAGAATGCATTAAATACTTTCCTAGTATTGCTTCTGAATGCAGAGTTGCCTGCAGGCATTGTACTCCTGAATCGTACAAAGATGATCAAGGCATCTCCAATGAGAAGTGTCTGCAGACATCTCCATTTGTGGCCAAAATGGAGAGTCAGAAACCTTGGATGAAGCCCTCATCTGAGAGCTGAAGGTCACAGCAGTCAGAAGAGTGCTTGGACAGACAGAAGCCCAGGGATGTGTTAGTGCTGTGTACCATCCCCATACGACTTCAGCTGCTGGTCCAGACTGTGAGAGTCCTGCTCCACAACTGATTTTCCTCCCATCCTGGTGAGGGAGACTTTACCCTTCTGGGAAAACTGCTCTTTGATAATTTTTCAACCAATACATTTATACAGCAGGGAGCTCCAGCCAAATATTCTTACCCGATTGTAAATCTTATAAGGTGAACCATATTTGCAGCCTCCCTATGGAGCAGTAACAAGAAGAGGACTCATGGCCACGGACAGCAGGACTAAGATTGAACAGCACACAGCCCAAGCAAGCTGAATTTCTTCGGTAAGACAGGAAATCCTGCCTGTTCCTGCCCCAAAGCTCTGCTTCATTAACCCACGGGAAAGCCCTGTACTCAACTGACTCAAAGTGAGGCACAAGGAAGAACAAGAAAACATCAACCACAGAAGGCAAAGGGCCCTAGCCCTGACCACCAAGGGGCTGAACGTCCCAGAGGGAGCAACACTGACACCGAGTCAGCACCATCACACTGCTCCAGGCAACAGGAAGCTGGAAGCAGAAGCGCTCACATTTAGGGCAGAGTTGTGGCATCATGTTCTACAATATTTGAAAGATATCACGCAAAAAATAGAATTATATACTTGAGCCTGCACACAGAGAGAGCATAAACCCTGTTTTGCCAACAGCACTGGATTTCCAGCTTACCTGCACTTCTCAGCATTACTTAGGCACCAGCACATCCTTCTGGCAAAGCAGATTTTTTTCAGTCTGAGCATTGCCAGCACGTTCTGGATTCCTTTCCCTCTCTGAACGATGACCGCTACATTGGTCTCCACTACTACAGTTTCTGAACCTCAGTTTTTTGCATCCTCAACATGACAGGCAAGCGCTATCCTCACTTCACCACTACAGTCTCAAGGCACAGACCAGTGATTTGCCCAAAGAAAGTAAGGGGAGAAAGAAAATCACTCCCAGTCCAGAGCCCTACTGATTAGTCTGTTCTTCCTCCTCTTCTGGGAGAGAGCCGTAAACTTAGCAACATCTTCTAAGAACCTCACTGGAGATGACAACTAAGCAATTCCCTCATTTTCAAGTCTCTGACACATAAACAAAATCAGAGAGAAAAGTAATAAAATCCTGAAATGGCCTCCGATAAAAGGTAATAAAATTCTAGGAAAATGCCTATATACCCAAACAGTTTGAAATAAATAACAAACAGTATTTTAACAGAGAGCTCAGCTGTTACTGTCACCTCTTTTATGATGGTGCTGTACCTTAAATCAAAGCCCTTAATGACATAAAACACTAAATTGGGGAAAGACAAGGATGCCAAATCAAGGACAGTGGACAGATCTGAGTCAGCACCTTTTGTGCGCTAGCAATACTACTGTCCACCGGAGTAATATATTAGCAGCCCATTATGCATACTGATACAGTTGCTATAATTAGAGAAAACTTGCATTAAGCACCCTCGTTTTGATTTAAAGCACAAAACGCTGCAAAACTCAAAGTTAGCAGAGTGCAATCCTGCAGTAGCTGTGCTAGCAAACTTCTCCCATCTCCACCGCCAGCACTGCCCTCCCGGGCACCGTTTAAGGGACAGCACCTTTCTGGTGAAGAAAGCCAAAGGTATGGAAACCCAGGAGCCAAGCACAGCCTGAAACCAAGGAGAACAAAGGCACTTGCTACTGCACCTTGCTTGAACAGGGACAAGAAGGACAGAGGAGAAGGGGACAGAAGTGCCCTGTTCACCTCAGCAGAACAAAACTGTAAATCTGTGCTGGCACAGCGTTAATTACCAGCTTTTGCTGACTTACATTGAAACTGTTGTGAAATAGCTTCTGATTTCAGTAATTTTTGACATTAAACACCTTGTTGGTCTTACAGAGATAACATCAGGAAACCCTCTGGAGCCTGTTTACAACTACAAGTTGTTATGCAAGTAATGTGTTCCGATTTCCACCTAGGACAGCTACAAAACATTTGCAATAGAGTAAAAAGAGATTATTTGCAACAAATCTCCTGAGAATATAGACAAAAAATTACAGAAGAGAAAAAACACCCTTCCTTTTCATCCCATCCTAGGCTTGTTATTCTTACAAGTTCCCCTAGTATTTTTTTTATCCTCCTTTTTCTTAAAAAGGGAAAGAGAAATCCGGAGACCTGTTTAAACACTAGAAAAATCAGAAAACAAAATCTCACCTGACCAATCTGCTTTTAATACAATTACTCGTCCACAAACCACAGCCTAGGAGCCACCAGCTTAGAGGATAATTAAATACCGCATTAAAAAATGAAAGCACTTATAAATAGCAGTAGTAAGACAAGGGTATTCCATATGGGAAGAAATTCACAGAGCAGATGTGCACACCCAGCTCTGACTATTAACCCAAACACGTAGGATTCAGTTTTCAAGTCAAGGCAGCATCTCTTGCCACAAATCTGAGTCATATTTGTACTTTCACTCTATAGTCTTCCCAGGTGTAACGATACTTACAATTTTTCTGTTTCTCTAGGTTAGGTGACTGTTACAGACCTTTGTATGTTATCTGGTGTTTTTTTGTTTAGCTTATGTAACTTCTCCTACAGGAGCAGGAAAAAGTCACATTGCGTATTCCCACAGGACGCATCCTAGAACTTGCTCAGTTCACAAGGACTGAATGGGAAAAGGAGTGTGTTCAGTGTTATAATGAGAAACAACCAGTTTAGCTTCCCAGGCCACCCTCAAGCCCTCCCCAGACAGATCTGCACAAGCACGTCCTTCATGTGGTCGCACCAAACCCCCAAAGATTTAATGCTCACACCTGTATTTACAGGTCAAGTTCCTCCACAAAGATTCAGCAGACACTCAGACAGGCCACCAACCCCCGGTGACCTGTCACAGCCACCAATAAAGGCCGAAAATCCTCCACACCAAGACCAAGGGCAGCCCACCGCCAGCCCGCTGAAGCCGAAGCCATCTCTGGGCAGCAGAGGCGAGCGGGCAGCAGTGGGGCTGTCCCCTCCGGGCGGGGGGCAGCGGGGAGGAACAGCACCCGTGTGACGAGGTCAGCAGGGCCCTGCCCCGCCAGGCTTTGCCCTCACCGCAGGCGAAGCCAGCGGCACCCACCTCTGCGCTGGACCCCCATCTCCCCGCGCCCCTCTCTCCCGCACCCCCACACAACTTTCGCCCCTTGCCATCGCCACATTTTGGGCAGTGCCCACCCAGGCCCTGGGGCCCCAGAAGAGACTCAGACCCGGCCACCCGGGTACGGGTCCCCGCTTCCCTCCCTTCACCGGGGCTCCCCGCCCCGCTGGCCCCCGGCTGAGGCCGCGTGTGGCGCCGGGCCGCCGGGCCCCGCCTCACCTGCTTGTAGCGGGCGTACAGGTAGAGCAGCTGCTCCTTGCTGGCGGCGGGCAGCAGCGCCGGCAGCCGCTCGGCCGCCTGCTCGAACAGCGCGGCCAGCTCACGGCCCGGCGCTGCCGCCTCCGTCTCCTCAGAGCCCGAGCTCGCCTCCCCGCCGCTCCCAGCCGCCGCTGCCGCCAGCGGGGGCGACGCCATGGCGGCCCGCCCGCCTCCCGCCCAGATCCGCGCGCCGCGGCCCCGAGCGCCTCGGTACAGCGGCCGGACCGCCCGGCGGGAAACACGCGCCGCGCCCGAGCGTTCCGGGCCAGTCGCGGGGCCAAGAGCAACGTGTCCCTGAGGGGGCCACCTCCCCTCGGCCCGGCTTTACACCCCCCGCCCGCGCAGTGCTGATGGCGACCAAACACAAACACCTGCCGAGGGGGCTGCCGCACCTTCAAACTTTTTATAACCTCGGCCAAGCCCCCCCATACCCCCTCAGCACCCCACGCCCCCCAACCCGCCTTCGCGCGGGGACCCGCGTGTGCAAGGTGCTGTCCCGGGGGCCTGTGGAGGCCGGGCCGCGGGGGGGGGACACGGGGAACGGGCCCCGCTGTCTCCCCGCCGTGTCCCCGCCGCCGCTGGAGGGCACCCGCCGGCCGCCCGCGGCTCCGGGCCTGGCGGGGCGGGGGAGCCCCCGGCGCTGGGTGGTGGCCGGGCGGGGCCGGGGGGTGGGGCAGGGTGCCGGAGGGTGGCCCTGGTGGCCCTGCCCGCTGCCCCGGGGGTCCCGGCGGAGCGCCAGCCCTGAGGAGGTTTATATTTAGGCCGGTATCGCCTTCGGGCGGAAAGTTTCCCGCTCCCTGGCACAGCTGTCGAGTCCATCTCCTTCCTCCACCCCCCGCCTCAGCAAATGGCAGCCCCGAGGCCCCTGGGGGGGGTTGGCCATCCCGGCAGCGCCCCGACCCCCCCAGGGGGTGCCCCACGGCGTGACCCCATCCCACGGGTGGGCACGGGAAGGCTCGGGGGGCCGGCGGCCAGTGGGGGGTTGCAGAGGGGTTTGGAGGGGCTGTCTCAGTGCACAGCGCTGGGTTTGGTTCCCCAGGGTGTGAGGGTGGGGATGAAGGCACAGCCCGTGCACCGCCTGGTCCATCCGCGTGGCTGGTCGCGGTCTCCTGGCCATGTCCCAGACACCGCAGAGCCACTCGTGAGCAATGCACGCACCCAGGTTTCCATCCTGGGGCTTACCGGGAGGGATACAGGGGCTCTGGGAAAAAAACCTCACAGCAGAGCCAGAAGGAAGCTGGCGCTTATTCCCTGACTCCCTTCACAGCCTCGCTGGGTGCAGGAGGTTTTAATTAGGGGGGGAAATCATAGAATCATTAAGGTTGGAAAAGACCTCAAGGATCATCAAGTCCAACCGTCAACCCAACACCACCCAACCCACTGAACCATGTCCCAAAGCACCACATCTACCTGTTTCTTGAACCCCTCCAGGGATGGTGACTCCACCACTGCCCTGAGCAGCCTGTTCCAATGCCTGATCACTCTTCCAGTGAAGAAATTTTTTCTAACATTCAGCCTAAACCTTCCCTGGTGCAACTTGAGGCCATTTCCTCTTGTCCTATCACTTGTCACTTTAGAGCAGAGCCCAGCACCCACCTCACTGCACCCTCCTTTCAGGCAGTTGTAGAGAGTGACGAGGTCTCCCCTCAGCCTCCCCCCACCCGGAGTATCGCTGGAGCACCTGGACATGGCCCAGCAGGGCCACCGCCGCCCTCTCACCAAGCCGTGGCAATGTCCCCATCCCTGGGCTGTGTGTACAAGAAGGGGGTCAGGGTCCAACTGCGGGAGTGTGGTTGCACCACAGCCCCGCGCAGAGCAGGAGGGGAGCCCCGCATCCCAGCCTGTGCGAGAGGGGTAGCGGGGCCCCAGTCTCTGCCCAGTACCGGAGCGGAGATGGGCTTGGCTGCACTGGAGCTGTGTGCCTACAAGCACCTGCTCTGCCCAGGGCTGCCTGCTGAGGGGACAAAGGGTGCCCTGCGAGCAGGTCTGTGGCCTCTGCAGCCTCCTTGCCTGTGGAGGGGGAACAAAGCCCCAGTTCGGACTGGGAAGGGGGGCAAAAGCAGAAACAGCTTGGCTCTGCTGCTTGCAAATAAAAAATAGTATCTCCTCTCCAGTGTGTGATTAACACCCAGCCTCACAAACAGAATGCAATATTTACAGCAAACTCGTCCTCTCCACCACTCTCCACCAGAAGCTGATCACGCCGACCAGCCCCGTTTGCCATGGGGAAGCATTGCCTGGTCCAAGCCTGCCAGGGACAGGCAGCCAGGCAGGCTGGCAGGATGAAACCCTCTTTGAATAGCTTGGAAAAAGTACTCACAGCAAATTAACTGAAGCACACAGCCTCCGCACACTCTCCGGCTCATCTCCATGGTGAGCGAGGCCTCGGTACCTTGCTGCGTTTCTTTGCTAAAGCACTTACAGCTCCTACATCTCTCTCACTTTTTCCTTGCCTTTTTTTTCCAAGAGTGACTGCATCAAGGGCCTGATCCTTCCTTCCACCCCCTCGCTTGGGCAGGCGTGGGAGCAGGTTTGATGCAAGGCACCCATGGAGGCTTTAGGAGCCTGGCATGGAAACGCTGAGGATGAGGATGCTGGGCTCAGACACGCCGCACCTGCTCTGTGGGATGATGTTTATTTAGTTACTGGTCCCCAGCAGCCTGGGAGAGGGCAGGACCAGGGTTTGGGGGACACCAGTGCTGATGCCCTTGTGCCAGAGGTACCAACCATCCTCTGCAAATAGGAAGCCGCACAGGGCTGGGAGAGCTCCAGTCATCCCAGTATGAGCTGGGCCAAATTAATACCATTTTCCCAGCTCCTGGCTGCAAAGTGCACAAAACCAGAAGCATTGGGAGCACTGGGTGGTAAAGGAAATCGGGCAGAGCCCTTGTGCGAGCTGCGCCTGTGGGTCAGCCCCACGTCCCACACTGGGATTGCAGAAGCACAATGACAGGCTGTGAGCAGCAGTGCTAAGCAGGGAAAAAAATATCCCTGTATAATTATCATCTCCATCCTCCAGTCAGCCTGGAGACCTGTCATTGTCCCTCTTCAGAGGGCAGAGGCCACTGCGCACACCAAACCCCAGTCAGCCTGGAAGCAACATCTAAAGGGATCCCTGAGAGCTAGAAGCTATGATTACATTTTATTTTTTTCCACAACAAAAGAAGAAAGAGGCAATTAAGAGCTGCTTTGGTTGTGGCTGTGCTTTTTACTTCAGGAGGTACCTGTCTGCGGAGGAGGAGCAGGCTGGGGACATGTGTGCCCTCCCGAGGACAAGGGCCATAGGGAGCAGGGGCAGCCTGGGCACGCTGCCTTTGCCACCCACCCCCATGGGGCACTGCCAAGCCCCCCCAAAGCTGGGAACCCCCAGGCTGGGACAGGCTTTGTCCACTGATGAAGCCTGGAACTGTGTGGGAGGCAGCTGCCAGCCAAAGCTTCCTCTTGGTGGGAAACGAGGCTGATGGCCAAGAGCTTTTCTGCTGGCCCTCAAGATCACAAAGTCCTTGCTCTGAAAAACCAAGCTGTGGTGTGAGTTTTTGTCTAGCAGCATGTGCCAGTGTGATGCTTTAGGCTCTGGGCTTTATTCCACCATCTCTTCTATGGTGCTGCCACCTCTCGCATCTGTTCCAGGTCCTGCACTGAGAAGGTCCTTTCTCTGCTCTGGTGGCTTTCCAAACCCCACGTCCCCCATACCAAAAGCAGACCCTGGAGCACAGCTGTGTTTTCCGTCTGGAATATGGATTTTTCACATGTATCACTACCCACAATACACGTCACAGCATGCAGCTTGCCTTTGCCCCAGCAGTGGGACAGGGAAGAGAGGACCACCCACCGCTGCCCCTCTTCTCCGCACGCTCACCGCTTGAGCAGAGAGATGAAAAGAACCTGCTCATTTTTCACCCTGTGCCTGTGTCCCCTTTTAGCAAGGCACAGCTGATGCACACCCTGCTCAATATTTCTGGGAGCCGGTAGATGCCGTAGCAGCCAGGAGCTCGCGGCGTGGCTGGGAGAGCCGTGCCCCCTGTCCCTGCCAAGGGAGGGCGTTTCCGGGAGATGGAAATGGGGTCACAGGCAACAGGAACCCAAAATTCAGTACTGGCCAGGGAAGAAGCTAAACAAATGGCCAAGGTCTCTGACCCAGCATAAGCAAGGTCTCCCTCGCATGCATCACCTCCGCAGAATTCAGCTCCGTTGCACATTTTACCTGCATTTGTTATAGCACCAGGGCCATTTGTTTGCGTGTGTTAAAGGGGACCTGAGAGAAAAGCATGTAATTAGCACATCCGTCATACAGGTTTTTTAGATATCAATAAAACATCGATTCTCTCCTTCCATAAATTCCCACACAGTGGTGAATACCAATCAGTAGCCGCTATGGAAAAGGAATGCACAACCCCCCTCAGAAGTATATAAATCTCCCTTCTCCCCAGCATATCATTAAACCTCTTAAATCCTGATGGCAAAACTCCTCTGCCAGGTGTGGGGCGCTGCTCCCCAGGCGTGCCCGAAGCCTTGCCGCGCGGCGCGGGCAGCGAGCTGGACTGGTATTGGCAACAGGGTGGTTGCAAAACAGGGGCTGGCCAGCGGTTCAAAGGTTGTAGCTGGAGCTGTGCAAACAGTGGGTCTTTCCATGGAGAGAAATCTCTCACCACTAAATGTTCTCAGGCTGGGGCAGTCAGATTAAATTGTGTATGATATTTTGTTTTCTACATTAAAAAAAGAAAACAAAACATAAGGGGAAATTTCAGTTTGGTTTTACCTAGAGTGTTTTGCTTGGTGTGAAACAAACACATCAAGCTTTGTTTTGTTTCACTTTGCCCAGCCTCCTGCTCCATCCATCCTTTCCTGTCTTTATCTATGCACGTGCAAAACCACAGCAGAGCCCTTCGTTTTGAAACAAATCCCTGGGTGTTATTCACTGAAAAAGGCAAGATAATAAGTGACTTCTTAGGGTGTTGTTTTTTGGTTTTTTTTGTTCACCCAAGCTAATGATGAAATTTAGATCATTTTCAGATGTTTCACTTCCCCTGAAACTGCGTTGAGAAGACAGAGCCGAGGTGTTCAGTGGGAAAGTGCAGCTGAGGTTCAGCTGCTGCCGCCTCTGTGCTCCCCTGCCTCTGGCCAGCTCCTCCTCATCCCACATCTACCTGTGGCAGCAGGCAGTGAATAATGTCCCTGTTCATCACTGCCCTGTCACCGCAGGGCCACAGATGTCTCTCATGTTCCTCTCCATCCCTTCCAGGCAAGGACTGCTGCCCACCCATCCCCTGCTCATGCCATGCCTGGTTCCTCTGCATCCCTTCGGTGTGGCACTGGGCACAGGTACCCGGCTCTCATCCCCTGGCAGCTCCGCGGCTCCTGGGACATCTCACAGGCAGGAGATCATGACCATGGTGTTGGCAAGATGTGCCTGGCAGTGACCCACCGGGGATGCTGCCCTCATTTCAGCCCACCTTGGGGTTATCCAGGGCCACCAGCAGCGTTTCCCCTGACAAGTGCTTGGACCCACAGTCTGTCCCTGCACAGACCTGGGGCAAACCCCCGTTCTGCCCACAGAGGTGAGCACCAGCTGATTTTGCATCCACAGAGGTGAGCACCAGCTGATGTAGAACCATAAAACAGTTTGGGTTGGAAGGGACCTAAAAAATCATCCAGTTCCAGCCCCCTGCCATGGGCAGGGACACCTCCCACCAGCCCAGGTTGCCCAAAGCCTCATCCAGCCTGGCCTTGAACCCCTCCAGGGATGGGGCATCCACAGCTTCTCTGGGCAACCTGGGCCACTGCCTCACCACCCACACAGGAAAAAATTTCCTCCTACTATCTCATCTAAATCTCCCCTCTTTCACCTTAAAGCTGTTACCCCTCATCCTAACGCTACACCCCCTGATCCAGAGCCCCCCTATCTCTCCTACAGCCCCCTTTCAGCACTGGAACATTGCTATAAGGTCCCCCCAGAGCCTTCTCCAGGCTGAACAACCCCAACTCTCTCAGCCTGTTCTCGGATGGGGACGTGTTGAATGAGCTCTCCTTACTGGGAACCATCCTGCATCCCTCCTCAAGCCCTCCCTGAGCACTGCCTGTGGGTGACGAGGTTCACCAGAGAGGGGACACAGCTCTGGAAAAGTGGCTCCTGATGCCTTCCCTTCTTGGGTGCTGGCTCTGCTCATCTCCGCTATGGCAGGGAGCGCCGGTAATTGCGGCTGTCAGCAGTAACAATTGTGGCGCTGCCGTTATAAATGGCTCCAGCTTGACTTTTCCTTGCTGATCACTCGCTCACGTGATGCTAAAAGTCATGCAAGGAAAAAAACCTGTCTCGCAGAAAAGCAATTGCACCTTCCAGCTCTGCTTAAGGAGATTTATGGCTTGTTTTGGCTGTGAAGTAGAGCAGGCAGGGCTTGGGTTGCAGGTCACCGTGTCCTGACCAGGCAGGCTGGGGTGGCTTGGAGGGAAGGGACACCCAGCATCTCGTCTGCATCGCCCCACCAGGGATGAGCCTGGACACCAGTGCCCCTGCCCCTGCCCATTCTGTGGTCCCTGTGTGCAAGGAAAGGGTTTTAGAATAATTCCTGCCAGACATATAAATCTCGATGATGTCTGGAGCCAGAGAGGTGCTGTGGGGGACAGGGGAGTCTCAGGCTGTAGGGATGACCCTTGCCAAATCTGCTGGCATTGATCAGGTGCACTGAGACATGCTGGGGGTTTCTGCATACGTGCGGTTTGCAGCACCAGGACTAATTCTTACAGTGAGGACAAAGCCAGGCTGTGTCCTGCCCGTGACTGCTGTCAGAGACCAGAGCTGTTGTTTCCCAGCAGCTGGCTGGGAGCAGACGTGGAATTCCCAGTACAAACTCAGTCCAGCCACTCCCCAGCCCGCGGCTGGGCAGCATCTCGCTCTGTGCCCGATGGCACAAGGACCTTTGGGACATGTCCCCACTTGCTTTAAATTATTCTTTCCAGTCTGACATCTGTCCTGAGGCTGCAGGACCTGGAGCTGTGTGTTATGACACCGCGAATGGTTCACACTCAGCCCTGATGCATAAGGGAATGACCTGGAGACATGCGATTCCTTCCAAGCCAAGCAAGACCCTCCATGGAGAACCAGCCTAACCTACTGCTGTCCTGGGAGATCACCAAGCAGACTCACTGTGGATGAGGTCTGTCCCTTGCAATGCTCTGGGGGCATCAGCAGGACCCACTGCCTTCGGGATGCTCATGGTGCAGGGATCAAGCCAGGTTTGGCAGGAGTGGCTGTTCTCTTCCTAACGCCACCCTTGCCAATAGGAAGCCTGTGGCCTTTGGTGTGCTTTGATGAGGTTCATTGTTAAAAAAGCTACCACAAAGCTATGGCAGGATTTCCAAAAATTCCCAGAAAGTCCAGCCAGCTCTGGAGATTCCTACCATAGCTGTTAGTACACACCTCCACCTCGCCCACGCCTGGCTTTGTGTTGCCGTTATAGATGTGCTGGTTGAGGGGCACAGCTTTAGTGCAGCGAATTGCAGTGATACGTCCTCCAGCGTGCGGTTACACCAATGCATCATGTTACACACGGCTATGCTCCACTCTTCCCAGCAGGGACCACTCATCAAACATAGAGGATCCCCAGGCTGCCCAGAGAAGCTGTGGATGCCCCATCCCTGGAGGGGTGCAAGGCCAGGCTGGATGAGGCTTTGAGCAGCCTGTGCTGGTGGGAGGTGTCCCTGCCCATGGCAGGGGGTCGGAACTGGATGGGCTTTAAGGTCCCTCCCAACCCAAACCATGCTGTGATTCTGTGATTTTTGTACCAGCACCAAGGCACAACCCAGCATTTGTCCATCTGCAGCCCATCGACCCTAGGGGTGGCACAGGAGAGGGCGGCAGGTTCCCTGTCCTAGGTCCCCTGCAAGGACACAGTCCCAGCTGCCAGTGTTGCCTGTCTGCTTTATTGTGCTTGGGGCAGCTCGGTGCCTGCAGCATCAATAAACTGAGATGCACCATTATCTTGTGTTTCCTCCATGACCTGCTGCGATTCTGGTGTGCTGGTGGTGTTGGCTGCTCTCGGGATGCTGTTTCTTGTCCCAGGTCACCTCCCTTCCCACTGTTTGTGGGGTGCTGTCCCCATTCCTTCACCCCCCTCGTGTGGTGTTTCCCCCCTGGGAAGGGGCCAGCAGCCAGGATGGCAATGGGGAGGCGAGGGTGTGTTTAAGGAGGCGAGCAAGGCTGGGGCAAACAGCACGGGGACAGTCCCTTTTCCCGGGAAAACATCCGAAGGGATAAGGGTCCATCCTGCCCCAGGACATGGCAGGACAATGCCATGGATGAGGAGAGGTCCTGGGAGACAGATGCTGTGCTCCCCCAGCTGCAGCGGGTGAGGAGGGGGGTTTAGCAGCAGGGCAGCCCTGGGGCTGGAGCAGGGAGGGCAGAGGCTCTTCCTGGGCTCTCCTGGAAGCAGCCCAGGCAGCTCCAGGGCTCAGAGGAAGCAGCTCTTGTTTCTTCTCTAATTTTAGACCTTTTCGAGGTGTGCAGTTTTCTTAACCACCGGTCAGCTGCTGTCTTCTCGCACAAAGCAAGCGTGCATAAATTAAACCAGACGCAGAGATACGTATTGGAAACAATCCAGGAGCAATCACTTACACGCCAGTGAAGGGCGTGAAACCCCCCATCTGCTCCCAGTTGTAAGACTGCACAGCGAGTCCCCGACCCCGCCACTGCCAGCATGCCTTGTCCCTCTGCGGTGGTGGGGGACCCGCACCCCTCCCATGGCAGCAGTGGGGCTGGAAGCAACCTGGCAGGGGCATCTTGACCTAAACTGCCTGGGTAGATTTTTTTTTTTCCTTATTCCCCAGCTGAATTTCCAAGCAGGACACCCCTGCGATATCCAGCAAAGCAGAGCTGCCGTACTTACGTCAGTCATGAGTCAGCCCGGGAAAGGTCAGGCTACTCCGGGGAGGGGGGTCAGGCAAGGAGTGGAGGCAGCCCCACTTCCCTTGTTTTCCCCACAGGGCATCACCCAGCAAAACAGAGCTGCTGCCACTTTGGATTTTTGCTCTGTGTTTCTGCATCCCTGTGCATTTCAGTAGCTATCATGCCTCTACATGTGGGCTTGCAGCCAGGAGTATGTACCTTGGGATTTTTAACATCAGGCATGTTGACACCAGCTGACCGATGGAGGGGCCAAATCCTGCCCTGGAGAGCACAGGGGAGGCGATACAGAAGCCTGGTGGGACACAGTTACTGCACACAGACCCACACAGCCACACGCTTGTGGCTGGGGACAGGGCTGTCCCATCCCTGGGGCTGTTGGGGATCTCCAGTCCTAAATCCACCTCCGTCACAGGCTCAAGTCCCAGTGGATCAAATTCAGCCGGCGGGTAAAGTGACCTACCTGCAGCCAAGGCAGTGGCGGGCACATCCCCTCCTGGCAGGTCTCATCCTGGCTCCTGCTGAAACAGGGACGAAAGCATCATCTTACCCTGCTCGGAAGAGGTCACGGCTACTGGGACAGCGCCTGGGTCGGTACCGACGTTGCTGGAATCAGGCCCATCCAGTTGCATTATTATTATTGCCTGGAAACTGCTGCTCCTCTGGGCTTCAAAAACCTGCTGCAGGCACGTGCCTGTGTGTGCAAACGTCCTAACAATTCCTAACGGATTGGGCTGCACTGCTCCCGGTCTGACCCTGTGCACTGCCTCTGCCGGGGGGACTGGGACCCCCCCGGCTCATGATGCTCATAATCACACCCTCATCCTCCAGTAGTACACAGTGGCGGAGGGGGGAGGAGAATATATGAAAAATCAATAGCTTCAGCTCAGGCTGCTGGAGGATTTGTGCATTTTGCACCACCGTCTCTGNAAATCCACCTCCGTCACAGGCTCAAGTCCCAGTGGATCAAATTCAGCCGGCGGGTAAAGTGACCTACCTGCAGCCAAGGCAGTGGCGGGCACATCCCCTCCTGGCAGGTCTCATCCTGGCTCCTGCTGAAACAGGGATGAAAGCATCATCTTACCCTGCTCGGAAGAGGTCACGGCTACTGGGACAGCACTTGGAAGAGCCTGGATCGGTACCGACGTCGCTGGAATCAGGCCCATCCAGTTGCATTATTATTATTGCCTGGAAACTGCTGCTCCTCTGGGCTTCAAAAACCTGCTGCAGGCACGTGCCTGTGTGTGCAAACGTCCTAACAATTCCTAACGGATTGGGCTGCACTGCTCCCGGTCTGACCCTGTGCACTGCCTCTGCCGGGGGGACTGGGACCCCCCCGGCTCATGATGCTCATAATCACACCCTCATCCTCCAGTAGTACACAGTGGCGGAGGGGGGAGGAGAATATATGAAAAATCAATAGCTTCAGCTCAGGCTGCTGGAGGATTTGTGCATTTTGCACCACCGTCTCTGGGAAATCCAATATATCGATCGCATTTCTCAAGACCGGTATCGATGAAGCAGATAATGGGAGCGTTGGGGGCTGGCCGGCGGATGCCGAGGATGTCCGAAGCCCGAGGATGCTGCTGCTCTATTGATCCTGGGGGGCAGGGCAGCATCTCCCGGTGTGATTTACTAAATCTCCTCATCATTCCATGCCAAGCATTTCCATGCTTTTACTTCCCTATTTATTTATTCCCCCCTTTTCCTTTCCAAACGGTGGCAGTGAAGCCCCTGGTCCTCCCTGGGGAGCAGGAATCACCTCCCGGGCAGGGGACGATGCCGAGAGCAGTCACTACCCCCCATGATGCTCCCACCGCCTCTGCAGAGCACCCCCTGGGCTCAGGCATTATTTCTTCTGCTTTTGATGGAGAGGAGATGAATTTATCTTCCCAGCTCCCCTGACCTTGACCCACCCTGTGGTCCAGGTTCGGCACGTCCTGCTCTGCTCGTGGGGCCAGGGAGGGTCGTGCTGCTAAAGCATCCCCCCTCCTGTGACAAACTGAGCCCCTAAATATCCAGTTGTCTTGAAAGTCAGCTGCCTGGGGAGGAGGTGGGAAGAGAGGTGCAGGAATGGTTGTCTGTGGGTGTCCTGCATTGTCTCCTGCTACGGAAAACCCTCCCCTTCGTGGTTTTATGAATGCCATTAAAGAAAATTTTCCCTCTGCAAGACTTTTTCTAAAGCCTCTTTTGAAGGCTCCTCAGCAATGCCAGATCTTTAAAAGTATAATTATATTTAAAAAAAAAAACACAACGACCGTGCTATTTATAAATTATTCTATATGCTCTCAACAAAGCAAGTGCCAGACTGCACTGGCGGAAAGCCCACTCCCAGCTTCTTGCTTGGTTTAAAAATGCAAATAATGTTGCTTCTTTTATTTTATTCTAACTACAACAGCATGGGGGAATATCACAATGTGAACTCTTTCCTGGAAAAGAGTGAGAGATGAGGGGAATGGGGCAGTCTGGTGCAAGCGAGGCATGGGGACCAGGATCCAGACCCGAGGCACGGGGACCAGCATCCTGACCTGAGCATGGGGACTGGGATCCAGACCTGAGGGACAGGGACCTGCATCCTGACCTGAGCATGGGGACCGGGATCAAGACCTGAGGCATGGGGACCCGCATCCTGACCTGAGCACGGGGACTGGGATCCAGATACAAGGCACAGGGACTGGGATCCAAATCCAAGTATAGGGACCAGCATCCAGACCCAAGGCATGGGGACTGGGATCCAGACCAGAGGCCCTGGGACCAGGATCCAGACCCAAGACATCAGACTGGAATCCAGACTTGAGGCACAGGGACCAGCATCCTGACCTGAGGCACAGGGGCTGGGATCCAGATCCAAGGCACAGGGACTGGAATCGAGACCTGAGGCACAGGGATCATCTGGGATCAGCATCCCTCCTGATCCCTCCACTGCCCGCATTCCCCCTGCCTGCCCTCCAGCCCGGCCGCAGGCAGCAGGCAGCGGAGGCAGGCGGTGCTGGCCTTTCCTCTTTCATTTAAGGCTTCTCCTGCCCTCTTCCTTCCCGCCTTCCTTCCCAGTCCCTGGACGTGCAGAGTTGAGAGTTTCAAAACATTTTGAGAAGTTGGAAAGCCCCGAGTCCCAGCAGAGCAGTGAAACACTGTCATGATGCCAAGCATGCTCCCAAAGCACGCCTGATAACAGGAGGCAGGGCTGTGCCGATCAGATATTTAAATGGAGTTGTTGCTAGAGAACACGGCAAGGGTGAATAAGAAGGAGGCCAGCCTCTGCTCTGCCTCCCCTGCTATTGTCTCTTTTTGTTTGATACCAATAAACTGCATTCATTGTCATTAAATAAATAAATAGCATTTATTGGTATTAAACAAAAGAATAGCACTTATTGGTGGGCAAACAACTCTCTGAGGTGCAAAGGGAATTATTTTCAGCTGCTGGATTTGCAAGCTGTTGTATCAAAAGGTATTCCCTTATCATACATCACGGTACATATTTCATGCAATGCACCCAGCAAATAATAACAAGAATATTTATTTCTTAATCTGCTCTCCTCCCCCATGCTGCCCGTTATCTCTGGAAGCCCAGCGACATTCAAAGGGTCGAAGCCACAAAGCCCCACGTTGTGCCTGCTCCCGCGGAAGTCAGTGCCACCGCTCGTGGTGGGAGCAGGCTCAGACCCCGAGCAATTTTATCTGCTACAAGCCTGTGAAGGTAATGCATTAAAAAAGCTGGTGACCTGCTAAATGTAAGTCAAGCTGTGACATCGCGGTTAGCTGGCGCTGAGGTCAGTGCCGGGCAGGTTGCTGACTGTGAAGTTTGAGATGAAGGGCACGAAAGCTCTATTCATTAAACGGTTTTCTGCAAACATAATTAAGAGATGGTATCAGCGAGCATCAGCGGTGCTGCACACGCCGCTGTCGCTGACGGGTAAATCTCAGCGCAGGTAAGAGCGCTCGCAAATCAGAGGTCCCCGGGCCTGTGACAGGATCCCCATCAATCACCTCAGCAAACAAGCTCTGCTCCCGTGGATGGCAGTGTGAGCGATGCTCCGGGCACCTGCGGGCGGGAACGCTGCCAGGCCGGGGGGCTGGCAGCTGGGATGGGATCAGGATGGTGTGGTTAGATGAAAAAGCTCTGGAGGTTGGGAGGCTTCAAGGAAAACCAAAATGAATCCCAAACACAGTGAATCGCTCTTAACACCTGCCCCAGGGTTCCCTGTGCCCCCTTGCCCCGCCGCGGTGCGCATGGCACCCTGACAGTAAGCATGACGAGTGGTGCAAGGGCGAAGGCTTTTGTGATCATGCAACTTTTAGAGAATTTTCCCTTTAATTTTTTTTATTTCTCTTCCCCTCCTCCTTTTCATTTGCACTGTCTTCTCTTTCTTTTCCTTCCCCTGGCTTTTTGGGGCCTGTCAACCCAATTTCCCTCCTCCCTCAATTCTTACTCATCTCTCCTGTGTCTTCTCCTACTCTTCCCCTCCACCTCCATCCTCACTCTCTCTTTCCCCTGGCTGGTACCTCCCCATCCCCTCACCTCTTCCCCCTCATGCACACCACTCCCACTGCCGCACTTCTCCCCATCCCATCTCCATGCCATCCCCATCCCATTTCTACCCCCATTCAATCTCCATTTCCATCCAATCCCATTCCTGTCCTATTCCTATCCCATTCCCATCCCATTCCTATCCCCATCCCACTCACAATCCCAGCCTATCCCATCCTATCCCATTTCCATCCCCATCCCATCCCTTTTCTACCTGATACCCATCCCCACTCCATCCCATTCCCATCTCCATCTCATTCCTATCCCATCTCCATCCCCATCCCTGTCCCTTTTCCATACCATTCCTATCCTCTTTCCACCCCCATCCCATTCCCATCCCTATCCCACTCCCATCCCCAAAGGTTCAGGATTCCAGCGAGGGCTGTCCTGGGGCTGCCACAGCTTACAGCGTGGCCGTGCTGGGGATCCCGAGGGACGGAGGCGACACGTTCGGGTTCAAACGGACCCCAAAATGAGCAGAAAGCGCACAGCGAGGCGAGGGACCCCCACCAAAACCGCCCCCCCACCCCCACCACCGCCCCCCCACTCCGCGGGCCCGGCGGGCAGGGGCGTGGCCTACCGCCCTCAGCCCCGCCCCTCCCCAGCAGGCCCCGCCCCTCCCCCGCGCGGCGGTGGGCGGGGCGGCGGTTGCCGTGGCGCTGGTGCCTTGCCGGC